>JAJIYU010013034.1:0-14115 GCA_030144865.1 Tinospora cordifolia
GCACTCTGGGCTAGGTGTTCACTCAAAGGTGTTATCCCTGCCCCTAAGGGTTTTCTTTTGCCTCTGTGGAGAATCGAACCTAAGACCTATGGCTTAAGTACTTAATTCTTTTATCATCCGCTACCATTGAAGAATTGATGCCCCAATGGTTCGAACTGAACTTGGAAAGTGCCATTGTTTTGTGCACACAAAACAACACACTAAATATGTTGCATTGACTTCTTGCACTCTAGTGGAAGACCAAGTTGTAGTGCATTGCACTAAGATTTTTCAGAACATTGAAATTTCTAGTTTTCTATTTTGGACACTTGCATATTTGTTATTGCTTGACAATTCGAAAGTATGATTTTAGAGAGCAAAAGTGAACCATACATGGACATCAGAACTTGAGTCTAAGTATATTACTTAGTTTAATAAACATACAATAAAAACTGGTATTGGCATAAATGTAAGTGAAATCAAACATGCATCAAATGAGGCATAACAACCAAGGGAAACCATTGTATTTGATGGATAGTAGCTAAAGTGTAAGTGATTTCTCATTTATATGCTTTCCAATTGTATTTACATGCATATTAGACATGAAAAAACCTAGGTTATAGTATAAAACACCTCATTGATTATCATGTGATGGTATGCCTAAATGTGATTTGGAACTTGTGATATGATAATGATGATACAATTGATTAGTATTGTGATACCATAAAAAGAGAGGAAATGCCTAAAAAGAAAAGAAAAGGAAAAAAGGGGGGGGGAGGTCGTGAATGAGGTCAAATTTACTAAATTCGCCAAATTTTCACCTGAGATGATCCAGGAGGAAAAAAAAATGAAAGCCAACCAATATGCTTAGGGTCTCAGGATCAAGATTCGAAAAATGATAACAACACTGGGCAAAAAACATATAGAGACATTGTAGAAAGAACATTAACCTTGGAGCAGGAACTCAACTTTGAACGAAAGTTGAAGAACAAAAACAAGAAGTTGGAAAATGATAAAGACTATTAGGAAGCTCAAAAGAAGCATAACTACCAGTAGAAGAATGATGGAATAAGATACCTGAGGCGCAACGACAAACACGACCCAATCGAGTAGAGCAAACAGAATAGGCCAAGCAATAAGGGTTGTGTTATCACTGCAGCCAACCATGACATCTGGCAAAGTTTTGTCCTACCAAAGCCTAGGTTCCATAACAACAACAACACAATCAAGGTGGAGGACAAAATGGGCGTCCTCAACAACAACAACCCTGGCAAAATAACAACCAAGGACAAAACTAGTGCTAAGGTTATGGGAAGAACTAGGTGATGGTGTTCATTGTCGCTAACTTTCAAGAGGAACAAGTCGCCGTTGTGGAAAGTACATTCTTGTTATTTAATGTTGCTATGAAACTGTTGTTTGATTTGGGTGTCATGAAATCTTTTGTTATTGAGAAAGTAGCAAATAGGTTGCAAATTGTAACAAAAGCTTTGCCCATAATTTTGAATGTATCCACACCCATATGGACCACTGTTACCTCAAAAAGAATGTGTATTTGTGACCTAAGGTTTGGGGGTAAACTAATCTCAGTTGAACTCTGTATACTACCATTTTATGGATACGATGTGATCTTGGGGATAGACTGATTACACCAGTATCAGGCATAGATAGTTTCTTCTAAAAGGCGAGTAACCATAACACTACCTTTAAGAGAAACCTATAAAATCAACGGTGATATGCAGAGATTACCCAAAAGCCTAATGATAGCCATGTTCAACTGCTTAAGACAGAAAGATGAGTTCGAGAAACTCTCTGAGGAGGACCCTATAGGGCAAAGAGGAATCGAAGACTTAGAAGTGGTAAGGGAATATGGAGATGTGTTCCTAGACGACTTACCTAGACTACCTCCTGTTAGAGAAGTAGAGTTTAAGATTGAACTTCACCTTGGAACCAACCCCAATGGCCATAGCTCCCTATAGGATGGCACCAATAGAGTTGATCAAGTTAAAGACTTAGCTAGACGAGCTCTAAGAGAAAGGGTTCATCAGGCCAAGAAAGTCACCTTGGGGAGCTCTGGTACTATTCATGAAAAAGAAAGATGGGTACATGAGACTATGTGTTGAGTATCGAAAACTGAACCAGGCGACAGTGAAAAATAAGTACCCCTGCCAAGAATAGATGACTTATTTGATCAGTTAAGAAGAACCATTCATTCCTCAAAGATTGATCTTAGGTTAGAATATCATCGACTAAGAATCTGAGAGTCAGATATACACAAAACAACCTTCAAAACATGGTATGGATACTTTGAGTTCACTAAGATATCGTTTGGCTTGACCAATGTCCCAACAATGTTCATGAATTTGATGAACAGTGTGTTTAGATAATACCTTAACTAGTTGTTGGTAGTATTCATAGATGACATCCTAATCTACTTTAAGTTAGAAGTTGAAGACTTAGAACACTTGAGACTTGTGTTAAAGATCCTTAGAAGAAACCAGTTGCATGCAAAATCCAACAAGTGCAAATTCTGGATAAAGATGATCAAGTTCCTTGGCTTTGTGGTATCAACAGAAGGCATCTCTGTAGATCCGGAGAAGGTAGAAGTTGTCATGGACTGGAATCAACCACAGATGACTACAGAGATCAAGAGTTTCTTAGGCTTGGTTGGGGACTATTCAAGATTCATCCGAGACTTCTCCAAGTTGGTTGAATCCATGATAAAGTTGACCGGGAAAGGAGTCAAGTTCAATTGGGATGAGAAGCATGAACAATCATTCCAAGAACTAAAGAGGAGATTGATTACGACCCCCCATTTTAGTTACTTCTGCCTAGGGTGTTGCATATGGTCTGTATATAGATGCTTCACATAATAGACTGGATGCACTCTTGATGCAAGATGGAAAGATTGTCGCATATGCCTCAAGACAATTGAAGATCCATGAACAAAACTACCTGGCCCATGACTTGGAGCTAATTGCCATTGTGTTTGCACTAAAGATTTGGAGACACTATCTTTACAGTGAGAAGTTTGATTTGTTTTTAGACATAAGAGTTTGAGGTACATCTACACCCTTTTGAACTTTCTGTTGAATCTCTTTCAAATCTTCCCAAATACTAGCACAAAATTTGTGCAACACTTCATTACTACTACCCCAATTGTTGTTTAGAACAACTAATGAAAAGAGAGATGCCAAGAGGGAGGTAGAAAGAGTAAGAAAGATCTTGTTTAGTTCTTATTGGGGTGAAGAGAATAAGAGCCAAGACGGGATTTATATAAAGTTCAAATGGGTGAGATTTGGTAAGTTTGGGGTGTTTCCGACATAGGAAACGCGTAATTCTTCACTTTTGCGCACAAGATTTAGAAGTTAGAGTTTTGGAGACTTTCCAACCCATTTTGGGCGGCCCTTTGTGCTCATTATTTTAGAAAATCGTTGTGTTACCACAATAATCTCATTCAAGTACCGCGGTAATGGTTGGGAAAATATTTCCATTTCATTCTTTTTCGCGCAAATTCTATAATTTTTGGGAGATTTTGATGCATTATCGTGGTATTCATTGTCTTTGGGCAAAAACATGAGTTTTGTCATGTAATTTCACAAAATTCTTTGCAGTATTGCGTATTTTTTTCGATTTCCTTTATTTCTCATGTTGGCTTTGTTGAAATGTTCATTGAATTTGCACCAAAATGTTTGTAAAATTCTCAAGAATCGATACTTTGTTTATTGAATTTTTTGTGCAAATTTTCTGGGTATTACACATCCCAACCCTGATAAATATCCTAGGGGACGTTGTAAAATTCGAGACATACTAACCCAAAAAATAGTTGTGAACTACCAACAGCATCTAATAAAACTAGAATATAAATTATTATCTTAATCATGTGAATTCACGAATGGTCAACATCACACCTCTGATATATGGATAAGTAATGCATTTCATGCCAAAGTTCTCAACATGTTATCATAATCCTGTTGGGATCCCTTCTGAAACCTTATACAAGCGACCCGACTGGCACAATAGTTAGACAAGTCTACTCCTTAGTCAAACTTGCCGACTACTGTTAAGCCTAACCATCAAAACATTTATAGTATTCAAAGTACAACAATAACAAGTTAAGCGGAATAATGTAACAACAATGGAAGTTGTTAACATTAATTACATTACACAGTCTAGTTCAACATTACATTTTTTTTTTCAAAACTTGTACATACTGATTTATAATACCAAAATAGAAAAATAACAAAACAACCTACTAGGGATAGGCTGGAAAAGATCATGTGTATTGCACGCCTTTCCCCTTGTCCACACTGGATGGACCTGAAATGTTAAGAGTAGCGAGCTCAATATCCATGTGAGCCTAGTGAGTAGCAACAAATATATCTACTTAAGTCTAACATTTTACATACAACATTACAAGCATTCAAATAAAATGCAACAATGAATAGTATATACAATCATTCATATTAAAATGTAGTAGTCTAATATGCCATGAAATATACTATGAAGTATGCCATGATTCAAGGGTCCAGTATCTAAACTTGGCACCCTTCTTTCACTTTAAGGATCGTCTGGTCATACTGTCATTCTGTATGGGCATGACCAATCGTCTAGGCCATACTACGATATCAATCGATGATCGTGGCCCACCAACAAGGTGGTAGAGTTGCCACCCCCGAACCAGTAGAGTGTGTCATGCATCACTCTAAATATATCCATAGAGTGTACCAACATACTAATCTTATCTTAGGACTATCATAGTTTTATGTCTGCACCTTGAAGTCTCTCATCACTACGCCAGGTCAGCACATCTGAAAACTTGTTGATCAGTTCTATCTCAGAGCTATCACGATCCAATGTTCGCACCTCAGAACCTGTCTTCATTAGGTTAGGTCGACACATCTAAAGATTCGTCAATCAACTCTATCTCAGAGTTGTCACAATCCAATGTTTGCACCTTGAAACCTCTCATCTAGAGGCCAGGTTAGCACATCTGAAGATTTTTTGATCAGCTCTATCTCAAAATCATCACGATCCAATGCCGCACCTTGGAACCTCTCATTCTGAGGCTAGGTCAGCACATCTGAGGATCTGTACTTGTATTTCAAGCCTTGTCTCACTCACAATAGCATAGTGGTCAACACTGGTGAGCCGATATTGTCTCACATTTTGACACCTCGCCCACACAAGGGGCTGACCAGGTAGTGGGTGGGTCTTGTTCTTGGCAAGACTCGAATATGAGTCGCCCCAAGAGGCCTCGTCTCAATGCAACATGCAATGTATTTGGCACACAATTATACAACACTCATAAGTAGAATAAAAGATTAAATAAATACATCAAATTACTACTTACAAACTAGATTGACTGCCGACTCTCTCCTGGTCACCGATCACGTCTCCCAATATTGAGCCCAAATACTGAAAGCTCACACTGTTAACACGTATTCCGCTTTTGGTATACACTATGCAACGTCTTCATAAAGTTTTTGTAATATACGATAAATAAGAAAAATTAATTATTTCATTTGTTACACAGTTTTCTCATGTGAAGTCATTTATAATGTTATACAACATTAATTATAGATAACATTATATTTATAACTTTACATAATCAATTATATAACCCTATACATAAATATAATATTAATTTATATATTTTTCTTTCAATTGCATAAATGCAAATTTAATATACCTATTGATATCCAAAAATCCTAATTTTAGTGTCATTGAGTTAGGAAGTTTATTCTGGACATTTTAGTACCCGCCAACTAAGGTTTCAATGCTAATAGGCATACTTCGTATATGTCGACTTTCAATTATCATAAACATTCATAGGGTTCACATGGGTACAAGTAATTCACATATCTACATTCTACTCGTTAATTTGAACACAATATATATATATATATATATATATATATATTGTAACACCCCAATTTTAACTGGACCTCCGTTCACGTGTTGTCTCATGTGTGGGTCGTCGCCCGTTAAAAATTGGAATGCTACTACAATTTTCTTTCTATCCAAATCTTTTTCTTTAATTTTATTTCGAGTCGGGTAGTAGCTTTTCAGAAAATATCTCAAAGTACATTTTGTACGAAACCAAAGATCAAATAACTTCTCAATACATTCACCGAATTTCTCAAGGTAAATAATGAATAATGCAGCGAAATAACTTTAAAAATTATTATTAAAACCAAAAGTGTTAAACAAGAAAAAAAATCATTTAAAGATAAAATAAACTATAATTAAAACCAACGTAAATACATTAAAACAATCCAATAAAATACTGAAAACATGACCTCCAAGTCTCCTATTCCGGACAACCTCCCCAATGAGGCATCCAATTAAACTGTGAGTCTTCTGACGTAAGTCATCATACTCTACGTCCAGATGTACTTGAAAAATAAAGTGGGAGTGAGCTCTAAAGCCTAGTGGATCGTTCCTACACATCACATGCATTACACAGACCCAATCCAAAACATTACAAACACTTTCAAACATTACGCATTTCAAACATTCTTTTAATTTTGGTCGAAGTCTAAGACCAGAAGAGGGTTGAGATGCCTCTCGGTATTCCCTGTGATCCAATCTAATCGTAATCATAGAGGCCTCGGGTACTGGTACCATCTAAAATCAGTTATGTCTTAATATCACAGCCTGAGAGAGAGTACTTATCTAGACTCGTACTGTTTCCCAAAGACTTCGAGCTGTCGTAGTCAGCTCCTGTTGGAAATACCTACGATCCGCCTCGTGGCTCGACAATTGCATTGATACGTAGATTCTTAATAAACCGTCGTCTTATTTTTTGTTTTACACACAATCTCAATCTCATCAAGCATTAGACAATACACTAGAAAAATAATTCAAGCTTATGCACGCAAGTTAACATGATAATGTGTATAATATAACCAATGGGATCTAAATGCATATTTTCCTAGTCGTGCATGCCATATTTAAGTAAATCTAAATGCAAGGTGTTATATTCAATCATGTCATGAACTGATTATGCATGAGTTTAAATAATTCATCATACATCACACATCATTCAATTAAACCAAATAATTTCAATCAATTTCCTAATAAGATTCTAATAACTTAGAATTATTCAAACAAATGCTTCGAATTCTAAATCTATATAATACATATGAGCAAGGAAATCACGCCCACCTTATTCTGCCGATCTTCAGGGCTCCTTGCTTCCTTAGAGATGTTTGATACTCTAACATGTGAAGATTTGGAAATCATCACTTGATCGGACTTTCTCTTCCTTGTACTAGTATAGAAATCCAGAAGTAGCTCTTTAACAATGCCTTCGTCCTCTGTGTTTGAGACTTGCTTGAATAGAGATTCTGTCATTTCAGTCTTAAACAACTATATTCTTATAGATACCCTATACTGAGAAATCAATGGTTATTATCTAGAGTTAACTAACTACTATAGTAATAGAAGGCAAATCATATTGACCAGGAATACCGTGTGACACATCCATTCCAAGAATGATGGTTGGAACTTTGGAGATTAGGGGATTAGAAAGAGATTGTTTGACGGACAACAAAGAATTTAAGCCACCAAGTTCGGCATTGATCTTCAGGAAGACATTTGTTAAGTATTGATCATTAACCATTGTTAGAACAATGCATTGAATCACAATACCATAATCAACTAGACTTTTCTTCATCCACAGACCATGTATAGTAGATGTTTTCCTTCTAACTTTGTTTCCCACTTGAAGTTTACGTTTATATTCAAATAATCCAAATCAACCTTAGAAAGTGCTTTGCCACGTTCAACAATTGTCAATTACTTTTAGAACTCAATGTCTTTCAGTAACCAAATCGCATGTCCAAGTTTTTCAACACTTTTAGTAGCTTAAATCACTTATCTTCTTCTTCATTCCTTCTTGATTTCAATGGTTGGCCAAAATTAGAAATTGAAGCAAACGAACCAGATGGTGCTTCCTCTAACTTCTTTTGGATGATCAACAGCTGAAACTAAAACTTAATCGTACTCCAACTCCTCATCCTTTAATTTCCCATCCAATGGCTCTTCTTCTATTCATGCTTCACGGACAGCATGTATTCCCTCCACACAAATTCAAATCAACATAACACATCTTCATTGTTCTTCATTTCCCTTTCCAGCAACTCACGAAACATGTTTTGCACACCCACAGCAACACACCAAATTGCATTCCTGTTTCTCTGTTTTGATCCATTCCACCGAAGCCTACAAATCATTTCCCTGTTCTTCATCTTCTTCTTCATTCAGCTCCAACCCAAACTCCATCTTCTTCTCCTTTTCGTTCCCCTGTTATTTACTCCAACATCACGCACCCCATGGCAACACTCCTCTCGTTCAACCACTCAACACACACCGCTCACCCCATTCCTCTACCTCACGGACAGCAATAGGGCAGCCACCCGCTCTAATTCCTCCCCTGTTCTCGTTTCATGGTAGCTGCAACCACACTCACACACACATCTCATTGTCTTCATTGTTATGGACCAGCAGGACGCACCTCACTCATCAAACAAAATCTGCAGCAGACCGTCCTCTCTTCTTTGTCCAACAACAGCTCACCGTGTTTCTTCTTCTCCACTCTCTCTTCTCTGTTCCTCCTCTTCACGCACGACAGCCCAAAAATCCAACACACTCACGTTGCCCCTATTTTCTATTCCTCTTCCCTGCATGGCATTCTTCTTCGTTCAGCAGTAGCAGCAGCAGTAGTAGCAGCACCAGCAGCTGCATCTTCCCTTATTCGTTCTGCTGCAACTCCTCTGCTTCGTTCTCCTTCTTCAACGTAGCAGTAGCAGCAGCGGCAACAACGGCAACAACAGCAGCAGCAACAACAACAAAGCACCGTTGCTTTGTTTTCCTTCCTTCCCTTTGTTCGGGCAACGACAATCCAGAGTAGCAGCAGCCTACTGATTCTCCTCTGTTTGTGACTCCCGGCCAACCACACAACAACTAGAGATTTCTGATTTCCATTCTTCATCCTCAAAACAGAGCATCAGTAGCTAGAGTTCTTCTTCACGATTTTCAGCAAAGTTCCGTTCATTACCCACCAAAATCACACCAGCAACATCATGAACAGCGACGAGAACCAGTAGCCACCAGAACAACCAATCACAGCCAGCTTGTTCCTCATCTTTCCTTCTTCTTTAAGCTTTAGATCATCCTTCCTCAATTATCCAGAGATTTCGATCATCACCGCCAAAATCCGAATAGCCCAGAATTTTCCATCTTTTTCCAGTTTATTCATGCCTTCGACCGAAATCCAGAATTTCTAGATTTCAATAAAATTTTTTTTCTACCGCATGCTAATTATTTTAATTTATATAAAATTTTATTATAATTTCATGTATAATATTTATTTAATTTTTATCATAAGTTTATAAGTTTACATTTATTATTCGTTTAACCTTATTATAAATTTATAAGATTATATATATTAATCTTTTATATATATATATATATTCTCATCTCCTTGATATATATATTGATCATTTTAATATGTAAACCTGATTATAAGTTTATGTATTAATAATATCATTTTATTTTGTAATCTACTCATTTTATTGTCATAAAATTATATGTATTAATATATAATTTTTTTTAGTTAATTCAATTAATATCGATTGTCAATTTCTTATTTTATTTCATTTTATACCTACTCGCAACGTGACATGATCACGAAGTTATGGGGTGTTATATATATATATTGTGTATTTTTACTCTCGAAAAAAATACACCCTAAATTTGGGTCATACAATAAATTAACACGTTTAATGGAAATTACACTAGAGAAACTAAATTTCATCACTTCTATAACAATTCTCAATTGAAAAGAGGTAAAGATAAATTACCTAAAACATCATATTCTCAAAAATACCAGTAGTTTTCTTCTTTTTTCTTTTATCTTTTTCTTTCTATTTCTATTTTTTCTTTCTCTCTGGTCCTTTTTTTTTTTTTTTTATCTCGGATGCAAATGTGAGCATGAATGAGAAGTGGGCATAAGGAGTTGAGCGCGCACACACACACATATATAATTGCCTTGGTGGTGGGTCCCATGCCAATAAGTCAAAAATAGCGGCTCAACTTATCTATACACAACATGCATATTATCTCGTTAATATTCATTTAGTTATTTCTCTAATTTTCCGCACAACTATCAACATCATATTTATCTTTTTATTTATGCCTTTTATTAATTCTTTTTTTTTCCCATGTATGTGCCCCACACACAGACACACACACACCAATGGTAATTAATTAATTTCATTCATCATTTTCATTCATTTCATTTTTTTAACTTAACTCTCACTAAATACTTATTCTATTATTTATTATAATTTTCAAATAATACACTTATTAATTAATACTATCGCCAAAAATCATGTATTACCATTTAACAGACTCATTAATTTATACAATACCTGTAAAATCATATATTTTCATTTATAATTCATTAATTGATATATGAAAATATTTGTCGAACCCGTCGACTTAATGTTCAAAAATATGGGTCGTTATAAATCTTTTTTCTCATTTAAATATACATACTTTGCATCATTCCATGGCTGCAATTTCAAAATCATGATATCAATAGTATCATGCAAGTTCGCAGTGACTACAAAACACAACATATCCTTATTCATGGATTATATTATACCTCATGTGCTTTCTCAAAGTCGTAAGCATTGCATATATTGCATTATAGGTAACACATTTCATCCAACACATCATTATCATAATAAGCACATAGCATCATGCATCGATTGTAATATAATCATGACATGCATTAAAATCAACCAGGTACATGATACTATTGCAATATATATTAAAAGGAATTGAGTATATGATAATATCACTTAGGCCTTTTATCATGATCGTTAGATATGTATGCTTAAGCGAAGAGGGGTTGGAAGTACATTCATTCCCACCTTAATAATTTTGTGAAATCAACAATGCACCCCAAGCTCAAATCAACGCTCTGCCTCTGATGCAATTTCAATATCCACAAATGTTGGTTTTTTAATGCGTGTATTTCGTATTAAGACTTGGCTCAAAACTCATGTTTCACATTGTTTAGGTAACTTTTCATTTTCTAGAATCCAATCTTGGATTCTCTAAAACTTGGTTGAAGTGCATGCACAAACACAAGGCATTTCAGCTCATTTTTTGCTTTTTAGGGAGTGCAATGTGCTTGTGTACTATTCAACTTGATTCAAGGCCTTATTCTTATCATGTTTGTGCATTCCATAGCTCCTTTTGTTTGTTTCTCAATACATGGTAATACTATGCTGGTTCGGTCACATTGTTTTTGAGGATTCAAGGTCAAAAATTGTATTTTCTTCCTTTGCACTACATTGTTAGTAATTATCATTGTTGTTGTAACACCTTAGAAAATTTAACAAATTTTAAAGAATAAAAGTTTCATAAATAATGATTACTCCCAACATGTGTGAATAAATAAATAAATAATAAATATTAAGTTTGATAGGTTGATAGGTTTTGAGTAAAATATTTAAGGTTGATAGGTTTTGAGTAAAATAATTAAAGAGAATAGTTTAATAATGATCTTGAGTAATGATGATAGATTAATATAATATACATTACATTAATTACAAATGATGTAAATTATATTAAACCAATATTTTAACAATAGTCTCATAGAATTAAGTTACACCAAAGACCATAAAATCATTGGTTAAATCAGGCGTTAAAAATTTGAAATTCAAAATTTAATTCAAAAATTAAATTTCAAATTCAAACACCTGCCATAATTCAAGATATTTATGATCATGAGTAATATAAAAAAATATTCTCAATTAAAGACACAATTATAGAATCACCATAGTTGGAAGATTTATTATTAAAATCATTTTCAAAGATAGGAAATAAAATAGAAAATTCTAATCTCAAAAATATCTTGTGTGGAGTTGATTTTGGAAAGAATATTCACAACCTTAACTTCCATTCTCTTTACCCATACTTAAGCCCCTAAACCATTCCCCTTTCTTCCTAGTCACCATCAAACTACCTTAAATTGCTACCATGAAATCTATTGCTGCACAAGATCTACTCTTGAGAATGTCCCAAAAGCCAACAACAAACCCCCAAAATGAAACTAGCCACAAAACCCTCAAAACCTAATCATTTTTTGCACTTGAATCCTTATTTTCGGCCTAAAAAAACTAACCATGAGACCTCACCATGGCTGGCCATATACAATGTTTTTCCATACTTATAAACCCTTCAAAACACCCTTAAACAAACCACCAAAAAACCCATGTGAAACTCCTCTCAAAAGCCATGTGAAACACATCTAAACAACACCAATAACAATGTCTAGCCTACACTTCGTGCACCTCTTGAGTTTGAATATGTTTTAGTATTGATATTTCAACCTCAAAAAGTGTGAAAACAGTAAAGAAAGGAGGGGTAAAAGTCATTCAAAGAAGAAGTGAAGGAAAAAAGACACATAGTAAGGTATAATATCTAAATACTTTAGTTTAGGTGTCTTTTTGCACACATAACAGATCACCACTAAAAAATTAGGTAAAGTATGATGTCTAGCATGAAAACCACCCTCCTTAGATGTGTTTTGAATTAGGTAGTGGCGGCCCAACACTCTGGGCACAAACCCCTTAGAGTATGTGAGTGAAAAAACCAAAAATAGGGTGTTTTAAGCACTTTATGTGCAAATCATATGGACTGAATATGTGCAGCCACATATCATAGAATTATGACCTAAGAGAAAAAGAAGAAAAGAGTCTCAAAGTGGACACAAGACATAAGAAACATCAATCATGCACACACACACATGCAATATAGCTAGAACACCTCAAACTAGGTGTTTAATACATATAAGCATGAGTATAAGTATGCAGTCAAGTAACAGTGAGTTAAACATTTAGAACAACAAGATAATGATGAGAAAAAAAATTGAAAAAGGTAAAATTTTTTTTTCTAAAAGTATGACCTTGATTTGTGGGCAAAACATGTATGATCTTGATTCGTGGGCAAAACAAGCTTGAAAACACCAAAAAAAAATAGGGGTTTTATGTGCCTTAGTGTCAAAAAGATTTGGGCTGAAAGTTACAGTCCTTATACTAAGGTTAAAATACTTAGAAACTATTAGGATATGGTTTATAATTGAAAGAAATTGATTAAAAGTTGGAACCTTAGCCCATAGCCTTATAAGACACAAAACGGGTTCAAAAAATCCTAAAAAGGGGGACAATTTTGGTGTACCATCTATGAACAACTTAATATACCCCTTTAGATGACAAGGAACACCTAGAATAAGCTTAGAAATGCCTTAGTAATGTGACGGAACACCTAAAATAAGCTTAGAAATGCCTTAGTAATGTGACCTAAGTGTTAAAGTCGGTTCCAGGTGGTTAGTCACATGAAATGACAAAACCATGCCCACAAGAATAGAGCATGGCCATGGTTTCGATATGAGTGTATGATGACCATAATTATGCATTTAAAAAAAATCTCAAACTCATGCAAAACAAGTCACAAGAAGTCATAGACAATTATTCTTTGAGATTGGAACATAAATTATAAAGAACTCTAAATCATTTGGTATGACTGATCATTAGGAGCAATAATTAGAACACTGTATCAAACCCTTAAATAGCAAATGATAGAAAGACTAAAGAAGATTTAAGAATACTTGTGTGAGATAAGAAACTAAAGCTAACACTGGAACTTGATAGGTTAACTTTAGAGTATCGATATCAAATCGTGGATCTCTAAGAACCCAAAATGCAAATATAGGGGAAGATGACTCCTAACTTTCTCTTGTATTATAATTATTAATACTCTAATATAAATAAATTCATTTTTGTTGAATCCTATTAGGTTTATGTTAGTATGTCGTCGATTCTATGTCAATGCACATGCACGGATGGTTATATGATTAAAAGCATGTTATGTAACACCCCGGCCCTCCCGCGGGTTCCCTCGGGCCGTGCTCGCTCAGGGGGCGCGCCCGCTCGACTGGGAAGCCGCCGTCGCGTCGTCCGTCGAGAGCCGGAGCGCTACTAGAATCGTTTATCAGATCTATTCTCAGATTATGTTTCTCTTTCTTTCTATCTCTTTCAGAAAATGAAATTCATTTAA
>JAJIYU010013035.1:0-14116 GCA_030144865.1 Tinospora cordifolia
AATTTTTAGGGTTTCTATTTGCTTCTGCAGTTGTCGTCTTCCATTTAACCAATCTACTGGAGATTGAGGCATATTGGTGGTGTTTTAGTTTGTACTGGTAGTTTTCTTCCTTTTTAAAGACAACCATGGTGTAAAGGAGTGATTTCATTCTACTCAACAGTCACAAGTTTCTAATTTAGTTTATTTCAAAACTCATTATGTTGTTCTTATTATAAATATGTACAAATCTTATTATCTGGATTTTTAGTGGTTTTAATTTAAGATTATTCCACTTTTTAAAATTCTTTTTGCATTATTGTTGACACAAAAAGTAACGAACAATCAAATTTTTTTATGAGAGCCACTAAATAAATCTTTGTATTATGCTACTAGAATCTCAGTTCTATTATTCAGTTGAACCGAATTATTTATAAATTTTTAATGTAAGTTTTATTAATTAATTAATTTATTCTAGCACTCCTAGATATGTTTCCATTAATTGGCCAACATTTTGAGCCATTTTAATGCTAGATGTGCATTTAAAATAGGAAAAAAAAATACTCATCTAATTGATATTGAGGTCGTACTAATTTTGATATAATAGTATTAGTACCAATTATTAAATAAAAGGATTATGTATATCTTAAGTTATATATTCTTCCATTCGTTAAATATAAAATATTTAGTTTATATAAAAATATAACTGGAAAAGTCACATTAGCATGGTCGTTATTAAGGTATATTTGAGTTTTGCTTGCTTGAGCTCCTTGTATGTTATCTGTCATTCGTTTGAAAATTCAAACCACGCTTGCGTTCAAGTTTGGATGCCAGAGCCTTCAGAATATTTGATAAGGTCAACTTTTTCGAAGAACTTAAACCTTTAGAATATTTCATAACGCTGCGACCAGAACATCACACACACACATATATATATATATATATATTCTGTCACTAATTAAATGAATGAGGAGTACGTAATTACACTAATTAAATGAATGAGTACTTGTGATATTTATAATTATTTAATAATTAAGTATGTATATGATGACTATAAGTACATGAAGAATATTATTTTAACTATTTTTATTGAATATTGTGCGCATTTGCAATACTTAATTAAATACGTCTAGTGTAGTATATGTAGTAAGTAATTTTATTAGTTACTTTCTTATACAAAATTTGCTTTTTCTTTCATAACATACGCAAGTTGGTCAAATAGGTACACTATTTTCACCAATCCAATGGACATGGGACATCCATCCTAATTTTGAATGAAACAGCTACGCGCATCCACCGCTAGCTTGTGATTACCCAAGATTGAAAGTCAACAAACAGACGTGCTAGTTAACTATATACTATAATCAGCACTAAGTATGATTATCTGTGTGAGATTCGAGATAATTAATGTTCATGTAGATTTGCATTATTGAGTACTATGTATTGATTAAAAGTACATTATATAACACAAGTCAAGAAGCATTATTTTTTTGCTAACCAGAAGTTTCATTAATTTATAACCGTACGTTTATATTTCTCTAATCCCATTTCTTCCAAGGAAAAAACAACATCAGAACAAGCTAGAGCCAGCTAATTATTTCTCTTATTAATTGGAATATTAAACATTCTTAATAATTTTCAACTACGTACATACTCCTCTTCAATGTCAATTTCAATATCAATTTGTCATCCTCTAATCATATTGATCACCGCGTTCAAGTCCTCAATCCAGCTACCATTTTGTGTGTATATATATATATATATATATCTGCTATCTCTAGACAAAAATTATCTCTCTACACGCATTAATATGGCGAAGATCAATATGATCCTTCTGTTCTTGACGTTTCTGTCTTTCACTTTACTCTTCTCTCCTGTTTCATCAGTCAAAAATGTCCCAAAAGACATTAATTTCTGGTGCAGCAAGGCCCCCTACCCCAAAGCCTGCAAGGACTTCATGATCGGCCATGCTCCCAACTTCAATGCTTTCAAAGGAAAATCCGAGTTTCGAAGGATGGCCGTCCAAGTTGCCATGGAGCGAGCTCTTCGCGCAGAGAGCCACACCAAATGGTTAGGACCCAAATGCCGGAACAGAAAGGAAAAGGCGGCGTGGGCTGATTGCTTGGAACTCTACCAAAACACTGTAACTCTGCTCAATCGCACCATCGACCCCCACTCCAAATGTTCCGATGTGGATGCTCAAACATGGCTAAGCGCGGCTCTGACCAACCTGGAAACCTGTAAAACAGGGTTCATTGAGCTTGGAGTATCAGACTTCATGTTGCCTCTCATGTCCAACAATGTTAGCAAATTGATCTGCAACACCTTGGCCATGAATAATGACAAGGGTGATCTACCAAATGAGCAGCCGAGTTATGAAGATTTCCCAAGTTGGGTTAGAAATGGTGATAGAAAGCTGTTGCAAGTGTCGTCGTCATTGCAACCAAGCCTCGTGGTGGCTCAAGATGGTTCAGGGAACTTCAAGACCATTAAAGCTGCTATAGACGCTGCGGCGAAGCAGAGGAGAGGAAGTGGTAGGTTTGTGATCCGAGTGAAAGCAGGTGTTTATAGAGAGAATATTGTGATTGGGAACAAGTTAAAGAATATCATGCTTGTCGGGGATGGCATGCGAAAAACTATTATCAGTGGTAGCAAGAGCGTTGGAGGAGGATCTACCACCTTCAACTCTGCAACTGTTGGTAGGTCACTGTACATCGCATTGGTCAATTACAGTTAAAAATTCATGATGATTTGGAACATCCTGTACTTGTACTTAGGTATTATCTTTAACACAAGTTGTGATCATTCATGTGCAGCGGTCACGGGTGAAGGATTTATAGCCCGTGGCATCACATTCCGCAACACGGCAGGCCCACAGAACCACCAAGCAGTAGCACTAAGATCAGGTTCTGATCTATCAGTGTTCTATCGTTGTGGTTTTGAAGGGTATCAAGATACTTTATACGTTCACTCTCAGAGACAATTCTACAAAGAGTGCTACATTTATGGAACAGTAGATTTCATTTTTGGAAACGCGGCTGCAGTTTTCCAAAATTGCATGATATATGCAAGAAGGCCAATGAAGGGGCAAAAGAATGTGGTAACAGCCCAAGGTAGAACCGACCCGAATCAAAACACTGGCATTTCGATCCATAACTCGCGAATTATGGCTGCTCCAGACCTACGGTCGGTGTTGACCTCGGTCAAGACATACTTAGGAAGGCCATGGAAGCAATACTCAAGAACTGTGTACCTTCAGAGTTACCTTGATACCTTAATTGATCCAGCAGGGTGGTTGGAATGGGATGGTCATTTTGCTCTTAATACTTTGTACTATGGAGAGTATAGAAACTTGGGGCCGGCTGCTTCAACTGCAAGACGAGTCCGGTGGCGTGGTTACCGTGTTATAACCAGACCATCTGAGGCTTCTCGGTTCAGTGTTGGGAACTTCATCGCCGGCCGGTCGTGGTTGCCTGCCACCGGGGTGCCATTCACATCTAATCTTTGATTTAGTGAGACAAAAAACAAACTTGGGGTGTTCATCGACGAAGATGATTTTGTTTTTATTTGTCTCTTGCATTTCTGGAAATTTCTTGATTTGTATTCTATATGGAAATATCAATAAAAAGTTTATCACGGAACAATCGCTATCAATGAATATTTATTGATGTGTTGCTAGCAGTGGCGATCCAACAATAATTATTTTTAGTTGATTCTTCAATGGCTCTTGAGTTCCTTAACATAGGCTAATATGTTATATATATATATATGTGTGTGTATGTATGGGCCCAAGAATTGTTTCTATTTTTTATAAGTTTTTTTTTGACTTGTATCTTGGTATGTATTAATTTCTTATTTGTTTAAGACTTTAGTTAGAATAGAAAATTAAATTAGAAGCTCTCTACTTCTAAATAAGATACTAAATGAAAGACTTTATATAAAAGGGCAAAGATTTAGAAATTCACGGCAGAGAAGAAAATTCAAGAGATAGAAAAACTAGAGTAGATATTGAGTAGTGTAAACTTTCTCCCAAAATTAGTAGATTTGTTCATCTCTTGTAAAGTAGGTAAATTTTCACCAAATCATGTTAATTTGTGTCTTTTTTTTGCATTATTTGCATCCTTGTGTGTGTTCTGCTATATAAATCTCTATAAATTAGTATTAGAGTAAGGTTGGACTTATTACTGTGAAATATATATAGGTGGCTGTCAGTTAAAGAGAGAAAAATATTTTTGCACTGAACTTTTGCAAAGAATGAAAATTGTTTTCTTCAACATTACAAGAGAACGGCCAGAAAAGAGAAAAAAAAAGAAGGGAGAAAAAGTTTCCGGCACATGAAAACCAACTAAAAAAAAGAGAGATTATTTCTCTTTGGTTTTTTGGTTTATGTGGGTTTGAGAAGTCAAAAGTAAAGCTTTTGTTTTTTTTTTCTTTTCTTCACGACTTTCGTGAAAGAAGAACGTTTCTTTTCTTCTTGTTTTTTTTTTGGTTTGCAACAGCAGCAACAAATCTTCAACAATTTAAGGTGCATACAATTTCTTGTGATATTGGAGTTGTTTGAAATCGGATTTTAGTTCCATTTTTTGTAGTGGGTTCATAGAGACGATATCTATCTAGTGATCAGATTTGATTGTCAATATGACTGCAAAATTTAAGGTAGAGAAATTCAATGGATAGAATGGCTTTAACCTTTGGCGGATACGGATGCAAGCTCTTTTGGTGCAAGAATGGCTGAAGAAGGCGCTAGAAGTAAAAGATGCATTGCCAACAAGGTTGATAGATGAAAAAAAAGATGAAATCATGGAAAAAGCAATCACTACTATTCTCTTATGTTTGATGAAGTAATGAGAGAAATTGAAAAGGAGACTACAGTTGTAGGTTTGTAGTTGAAATTAGAGAGTTTGTACATAACGAAGTCTTTAACAAACCGACTATATCTGAAGTAGTTGCACATGTTGAAGATGAAGGAGGGAGCATCAGTGAGAGAACGTCATGATGAGTTCAATAATATTCTTATATCTTTAAAGAATGTTGGATGTAAAATCAGTGATGAAGACCAAACAATGTATTTGTTGTGTTCGCTACCAGATTTCTATAAGAACTTTGTGGATGCTTTGATCTATAGTAGGGACACTTTATCTTTAGAGGATGTCAAAATAACATTAAACTCTAAAAAGTTGAAAAAGTTGGTTACTAAAGGAAACAGTGAAGGCTCAAGCAAAGGTTTAACTGGCTAAATACAGATCTCAACATAGAGGGTCCAAAGGTTATGGAGACAAATCTAGATCAAAATCAAAGGGGTGAAGATTAAAGTGTTCTAAATGTCACAAAGAAGGGCACTTTAAGAAAGATTGTCCAAACCACAAGGGTAAAGGAAAACAAAAGTCAGAGGATTTTAGTGATGCAACAATTGTGGATGATGACAGTGCTAATGTCCTTTCAGTCACAGTAGGATGCTTAGATAATGAGTGGATTATTGATTCAAGCTGTTCTTATCATACGTGTCCCAATAGGGACTGGTTTGCTTCTTATCAGAGTGTGAATGGTGGTACTATACTTATGGGGAACGATATGACCTGTGAGACAACAGGAATAAAAACAGTGAAGTTCAAGATGCATGATGGTATTGTGAAGACATTGACAGATGCCAGACATTTTCCTAAATTACAGAAGAATTTTATTTTTGTGGGTACTTTAGACTCACTTGGTTTTAAGATTACAGCTGAAGGTGGACTTCTAAAGGTGGTTCGAGGTGCACTTATGGTCATGAAGGGCAAGAAAGTAGGTAACCTGTATGTGTTATCAGGGCATACAATTACCGACAGTACAACAATGATTATGGATAACGGTTCAACAGATACACGGTTGTGGCATATGTGACTGGGGCACATGAGTCAAACAAGACTTGAGGTGTTCAGTAAAAAGGCTTACTTGGGAAGAGGAAGGTTAGAGAAGTTGGATTTTTGTGAGCATTTTGTGTTTAGAAAACAATCCAAAGTCAAGTTTAACCAGACAGTTCACCACACTAGAGGTACTCTAGATTATATCCATTTAGATATGTAGGGTTCGTCTATAGTTCCTTCACTTGGACGAGTGAGGTATTTTGTTTTCTTTATTGATGATTTTTCACGAATGGTCTTGGTGGAAATATTGACAACTAAAGATGAAGTGCTCGAAGCTTTCAAGAAATGGAAAATAAAGATTGAAAAGCAAACTGGTAGAAACATTAAGAGGTTACAAACTGATAATGGTGGTGAGTACACTAGTAAGGCATTCTCGAAATTTTGTGAAGATGAAGGCATTGAAAGACATTTCACAGTAAAGGGTACACCACAATATAATGGACTTGCAGAGATAATGAATCGCACTCTACTAGAGAGGGCGCGATATATGTTATCCAATGCTGGTTTGGGTAAAGAATTCTAGGCAGAGGCGGTGTTTACAACTTGTTTCCTTGTCAACAGATCACTATCGACGACTATTGATTGTAAGACTCCACTTAAGGTATGGTTAACTAATATTGCTGATTACAATGCTTTAAGAGTTTTTGAATGTCCAACTTACTATCATGTCAGGGAAAGTTAGATTGATGTGAGAGCTAAGAAAGCCATATTTGTGAGTTATGCAATTGGAGTAAAAGGATACATGTTACGGTGTCTTGATTTGCATAAGATTGTGATTAGCAGGGATGTGACATTTGATGAATTTGCTTTGATGTCTAGAAAGGAGATAGAGTTTCAGAAGGAGGATAGGATGATAAAAGTGATTTAATAAAGGTGGAGTTTGGTACTCCAATAGAAAGGGTAATGAGTCATATAGAGGAGACAGTAGGTGGAGCCAATAAGAACCAGCAGCAAGAACAACAATCTTTAGCTAGTGGGAGAGCTAAGAGGACTATCAAAGCACCAGTTCGTTATGAGTTCGAAGATATGTTGACATATGCATTGACAGTGTATGGAGATGGTCCTTCCATTTTCAAGGAGGCAATGAGTGACAGTTGTTCTGAAAGATGGAAAGAAGCCATGCAAGATGAGATAGACTCATTGATGAAGAACCAGACTTGGGATCTTGTAGAGTCACCTAAGGTTCAACAAGCTATTGGATGCAAATGAGTGTATTCCAAAAAAGACGGTCATCTAAAATCAAATAATGTGAGGTAAAAGGCAAGATTGGTTGCCAAAGGATATGCTCAGAAACAAAGGGTGGACTACAATGAGGTGTTTTCTCCTGTTGTGAAGTACACTTCTATCAGAGTATTATTAGCATTAGTTGCATTAGTTGACTTAGAGTTGGAGCAACTTGATGTTAAGACAAGTTTCTTACATAGTGATTTGGATGATACAATTTATATGAAGTAGCCTGATGGCTTTGTGCCTACTAGTAAAAGTGATCATGTTTTCAAATTGAAGAAGTCCTTATATGGGCTAAAGTAATCACCCAGGCAATGGTACAAAAAGTTTGATACATTCATGATCAAGCAGGGATACATGAGAAGTAAGTACGATAGTTGTGTCTACTTTCTGAGGCTTTCTAATAGCTCTTACATTTATTTACTCTTGTATATTGATGATATGCTAATTGTTGCTAAGAACATGGATGAGATCAACAAGTTAAAATCTCAATTGAGTCAGGAATTTGAGATGAAAGATTTAGGTGCTGCTAAGAAGATTCTTGGGATAGAAACACGTAGAGAAAGGAAAAAGGGCAAATTAATTTTGTCACCGAGAAACTACTTGGAGAAAGTACTTTCAAGATTTAAAATGGAGAACTCTAAACCAGTTAGTACTCCATTGGCTGCTTATTTTTGACTTTTTGCAGATATGTCTTCGAGCATTGATGTAACAACCTGGGCCCACTACATACCGATATTGTCACCACCTTAGCTACCACTGATTGTGTGTAGGGTTTTGTTCTTGGCAAGATTCGAACCTGAGTCTTCCTAAAGCACTCAACACTAGTAACCACCCGAATATGCACTCATAGCCCAGTCTTAACTCTAAGGTCCAGCCGATGTGGGATTATTACAATCCATCCCCCTTGAAGGCCATGTCGTCCTTAAGATGTACACCCGTTACGCTCAGAGCGTACTTTGATACCATTTGTGACAACCCGGGCCCATTACGTACCGATATTGTCCCCACCTTAGCCACCATTGACTGGGTATAGGGTTTTGTTTTTGGTAAGACTCAAACCTGAGTCTCCCAAAAGCGCTCGGCACTAGTAACCACCCGAATGTGCACTTATAGCCTAGTCTCAACTTTGAGGTCCAACCGATGTGGGATTATTACAACCAGTGAGGAGCGTGAGTACATGAGTCATGTTCCATATGCTAGTGCAGTAGGTAGCTTGATGTATGCTATGGTGCGTACTAGGCCAGACATTTCACATACAGTGAATATTGTTAGTAGATATATGGTAGATCCTGCAACACAACATTGACAAGCTATGAAATGGTTATTATGGTATCTTCGAGGGACACTGGATGTAGGATCGATTTTTCAGTCGAACAGTGGTACATGTTCACCTGTCAATGGATTTGTGGATTCTGATTATGCTGGTGACTTAGACAAACAACGATCTAGTATAGGTTATGTGTTCACTTTGACACGTATTTTTATTAGTTGGAGGTGTATGTTGCTGACTATAGTTGCTTTGTCTATTATTGAGGCAGAGTATGTGGCAGTAACAGAGGCTGTGAAGGAAGGCTTTGTGGATCTGAGTTTTGATTGGTGATATGGGGATTACCTTGAAAAGTGTACTAGTTTATTGCGATAGTCTGAGTGCCATTTACTTGTCTAAGAACCAAGTGCATCATGCCAAGACCAAGCATATTGATGTTCGATTCCTTTTTGTTTGTGAGATGATTGAGGAAGTTGAGTTCTTTACAGAAGATCAGTACAAATGATAATCCTGTAGATATGCTGACAAAGATAGTCCAAATGGTCAAGTTTGATCATTGCTTAAACTTGATCAATATCCTACAATGATAAGCGTCTCGAGATAGGAAATGTTGAAGATCGGCTAGTGGCTTGTAGTTGTCTTCGCCAAGGTGGAGATTGTTATATATATGTCTCTCAGACTCTTGTGGGGCTAAGAAGTGTTTTTATTTTTTATGAGTTTCTTTTTGACTTGTATCCTGATATGTATTAGTTTTCTATTTGTTTCAGACTTCTAGTTAGAATAAGAAATTAAATTAGAAACTCTCTAGTTCTGAATAAGATACCAAGTGGAAGACTCTATAAAAAGGGGTAGAGAGCTAAAAATTCATAGTAGGGAAGAGAATTCAAGAGATAGAAAAACTAGAGAAGACATTGAGTGGTGTAAACTTTCTCCCTAAAGTAGTAGATTTCTTTATCTTCCATGGAGTAGGTGAATTTTTACCGAACCACGTAAATTTGTGTGTGTTTTTTTTTCTTGCATTATTTGCATCCTTGTGCGTATTTTGTTGCATAAATCTCTACACGATAACAGTGCCCACTATTGTAAATTTAGATTAAAATATTTAGTTATAATATGTCTAATGTAAATTTAGATTAAAAAGAATGTTTATGTCACATCTAAAACTTTTGGTCGATGATGTTGACAACTACTTAGCAAAATAAAAAAATTTAAATAAAAAATAACAAGCCAATTCTTCAAAAATAAAAAAAATTAGGAATAATTTACATTTGTATTAAAAATTAATTTTAGGTTTCAATGTCTACTAAGTACAATTATGTGTTATTTATGATGCACATTTTCTTCATATTGATGATTTGAAACTTTTTTTTTTAATGAATGCACATCTATATTTATATTAAAGATGCTCTTATAATATTGCATTGATTAGGGCAAATATATATGTGCCAGAAAAAATTTGTGATAAAGTTCTATTTTGAATGATAATTTGTGAGAAACTACTATTTGGAATGATACTCAAATTCTTGTCCTTCCAAATCAACCAAATGGAACTAAAAATCCCAACTGACTTGATTATTAACTAGAAAGGGCTTAGTTTAAAAACCTACCATACCCCACCCTCCTCTGTTTCCATCCACTCCTTTAACCACCGTCTCTCAAACTTTGAAAATCCTGACGGCCTTGATTAGTGTGTTGTTTATTTACTTTATGAAATGTTTTACAATAAATTTAAAAGCGTTCTAACTGTTAAAAAATGACGACCTTCAATTTGAGAATGTTTGTGAGTCATTTGAAACTATTTAGTTAAGTTTTATATTATATGATTTGAAATATTGTGAAAAAAGACTAAATAAGTTCTTTTTGTCTTTTACTATTTGTGTTTTTTAAATACTATTTTACGTCAATTTTATGTTGTTTTGTGCATAAAAGTATAAAGGTAGTAAAAAAAATGTATATCAAAACCTAGATTCATGAGTATCAATGTGTCCACTCTAGCTACTAGGAGCATACAAAGTCATTTTGTGTACACAATGAGGTGCATATGTATGCCTAGGATATTGTGTCGATAGATTTTGTTTTTGTGCCCCATTCAAAGTGCATAGATTTGTTATGTGCACATTTAAGGGGCATAGAACCATTTGGACCATTTTGTCTCACCTTATTAGCCTTGACTAAGGGTGTTTATCAACCCGACCAGCCTGCCTAACTTGACTAACCTGAACCTTTTGAGTTAGTTTGAATTAGGTTAAATTGCTTATTTGGGTTGGGTTAAGTTTTAAAATACTCAACTTCAAGGGTGCGAGTTGGGTTGTGGGTTAAATACTTAAAAACTTGAAGGTAACTGTCCCAACTCGATATTACTTTTTCTTTTTCTTCTTCTTCTTTAATTATAAATGCTTTGAAAAAAAGCGAAATACGTTTTTGAACAATTTTTGCTATTTACAAATAATAAACTTATAAGTGACTATTTAAATTGATATGATTACATATTTGATATCAAATCTTCTTTTTATATAAATATAATCTAAAATTTTTAAAAACTATTAATAATTATTTTTTATTTTTGTAAAATCATCGATTTTACACTGAAAGAATTTTAACTTTAAAGATGACATTATTAAGTTTTGTTACTGCTAAATTTAAGTAAATCAAAGTAGTAGAAATATTTTAAAATATTATTATTTTTGTATTTATCATAGGCCGACTACAAATTATAATTAAAAGAATATATTAAAGAAGGTTTTAAATTGAAAGTTTGTTTGTAACAAGAACATTGAAATATAGTAAAAAAAATAAAATAAATTAGAGTCAACCCGATAAATCGACCTAACTCAAATGATTTGGGTTGAGTTGAGTTTAAGAATAAATTAGATTAAAATAAATTATAACTTTTTCAACCTGAACTGTTTGCATTGAGTTTGTACCTAACTTGACCCAACCTAATTCAATTCATGAACACCCTAGCTTGACACGGGTGGACCGTTATATTCGTCCCTATTTGGGCCAATTGGTGCAAAATAATGGGTTCCAAACCCATATTTGTCACCACCAAGACACCCCTTTGTATAAAAACATTGCAAAACTACCCATGCAATGAAACTAACTTCAGACATAAAAAAACGCAAAGATTTGATAACAATGGAGAAGAGAGGAGGAGAAATGAGGAAGAACCGAGAGAAAGGAATCGATTGAGGTATGATATTGAGAAGGATAGAATCACAATTTGGAGGGTGAACAAATGATAGCAAGAATTTCAAATTTTTAGGTGGGCGAATGAATATATTGAATGGTGGCTCAATTTATCCACACTAGATCACTGACCATGGGCCCTTCGAAACACATGGTTGTGGGTTGGGTCCTAGCAAAGCTCTCTAATTCACACTGATCGTAGGCCTTGTCACATAGAGAGCTTTGAGTTTGGTCCTAGAGAAGGAGCTCCCTAAGTCTCTTCGATGGCTTGGTATGATTAAAAGCTGCATGAAACTCTTCAATTATTAGGTGAATGCAATTAACTATCATTTACTTTCAGTCTACTCGATATAGTGCTTCAGATGGGCAAACTGAGTAAAAATGACGGGTAATTTTAGCAACAGACAAATGATTATTATAATTATTGTTTTACAAAATTTTAACCCTATCCAAGTCCAGTGATTATTCGAACTTATTAATTAAGTTATTCAATCAATGCACCCAAAATTGGTCAATGATGCATTGAGGAAAGGCTAGCATGGAACATTTAAATTAAAATCCAATATTACTCTCCGTATATATATTGGCTACATGTACACATTTTTCTTTCTTTATTATTATTTTCTTAAAAATTTTCTGTGGTTAGAAATAATGTTCACCTATCAACACTAGTTGAGATAAGACAAGCGTGGTTTCGTCACAATAGCATGGGAGACTTGGCGTAAAAGCTAAACCTTGGGATACATGGCTTGATGAATTAGGTGAAAAAAAAGGTGGGTAGGGAGTGCTCATGCGCTCATATATATATATATATATATATATATATATTAACATGTGTAGTATAATTGCTCTTTTTAGTGGTGGTCCTTAATTTGTTTAGGAAGGAAAAAAAATGTTGCATGGTCCTAGCTACCTATAGCTAATTAAAAATTTTGTTCTTGCATGTGCTCATGGAGGCCTTTGCCAACAGTTATATATACCTTTCGCTAAGAAGAGGCTTGTTATGACTATATTTGGCCGTGCCAGAATACACATTAACTTAGTTTTGATTTTAAACTCTAATTAATTTTAAGATAAAAGGGCTTTATTCAATGTTAATATAAGTAACCTATGATTACTTTTGATTTTGAAGGTTAATTTTGAATTAGTTGATGATAATTATAATAATATACTAATCACAAAACAATTAATTAGACTTGGAAACTTCAAAAAAAAGGAAGAAAAAAAAAGAACAAAAAAAAAAAAAAAAAAGACTTGGTTTCAGGGTCGTCACTGATTGCAACATCTTCACAATCTTCACACGTTGAAGATGTCACGATGGTAGCCGGATTCTTCCAAGTTCTATATTATATTTAGTCTTGTCGACTGATGACTGATGAGACAGCCTAACAGCGCAAAGAATTAATTACCAGTAATATGAAGAAATTTCCAGCTTGACATCTACTACAGTGGCATACGTTACACGCCGCTCATGGTAATTGCCTGTTATAGAAAACAATCATTTCTTGGATTTTTTTCGAGTTCTAGATTGTATCATCGACCATAGGTTTGTCTGTGGCTATTAATCTCTTCTATAATAGTGAATTCAGAATGATCTGCCAGTACCAGTACGTATTGAATATTGGACACAAATGCATGCAGTATTTGATAACACGATATTACTATACTTAGACAATTAGTACATCTTACTATATTTAATAGAGAAACACTATATAAAACCTATTTCAAATAATAAATGTCGACATATATTGATATTAATAGATGATATAGGCACATATTACATTTACGAGACAATTTAAAGCTTTCTTGAATTTCTAAATATCTTAAAGAAGTAGTTCTAAATTATGTCTTCAGCTCTTTTCCATTAACTATATATTTTGATTTAATGTAGAATTAGCAAAAACCTGTTTACCCGCAGGCTTTAAAGTTATGTAGCCTCAATTGGTAGGATAACTACAACATGCACCTTAAACAAAGCCGACGTTTAGGTTGTAGCAATTAAGGAAGTGAAGCGAAAAACTCTACGTCCAAGTCTCACTTATGGACGGTTTGTCTTATGCTTTGGTCCCCAACGAAAGTCAGATTCTCCTTGTGTTTGTGGGAATGTGGTAGCAATACAGATACCTTGCTTGGTTATGAGTTCTACCTATCTTCATGCTTCTTTTCCGTTCCTTGACTTACTATTCCTTTCCTTCTTTCGTTTTGTCTAATGGACCCGGAATGCCTTCATCGCAGCTGTTCTATTCCTGCCTGTATACCACCTAACAGCGTCAATTATTAGACAATACTTAAAATTTGGTCTACTGCGATCTCAGATCAATTAATTAAATCAATGGATTAGTTAGTAGGTATTTGATTTGTTTAATTTTCAGTTCTTGTAATGACTTCCTAACCACCGTTTTATACAAGTAACTTGCCCTGTCAACTCATAATTTAACTTCCGTGCATGTTTCCGGTGTCATGGATAATTGCAAGTGTATATTTCTTTGGCTGCATGTGTCTAGCATACAAACTATAGTATAATTATATTGCTCGTGTTATTTTAATAATC
>JAJIYU010013036.1:0-14133 GCA_030144865.1 Tinospora cordifolia
TATCGTTTGAATTATTGCTTATTTTGGTTTTAATGATTCCAATCATTCTGATATCGTCCCATCACATAAGGTTTGCCAAGATGGCTTAACAGCGGTTGGGCAAACTCGTCTTGGTGAGAGAGTCTCGTCAGGCCGCTGTGCCGGTCGGGACGCCCTTGACCCTGGGAAGGGGTCCCGACAGAATGACTCTTTTAGATTGCCCATCGGTCTAAGGATGGAATGCAGTGCTCATGGTGAGTCTGCTTCCTAGCTCTTTTTGTGAACTCTACCATAACTGAGAAGTGAACCTAGAATCTCTATCAGACACGATGGTTGTGGGAACACCATGAAGTCTTACAATTTTCTTGACATATAATTCTCCAAGTTTTGCAACGAAATCTGTAGATAGAATGGGTAGGAAGTGAGCTACCTTCGTCAAACGATCCATAATCACCCATACGGTGTCTTCCCCCTTCTGATTCCTCGGCAGGCCGCTAACAAAGTCCATTGCGATGCTGTCCCACTTCCATTCTGGTATCGAAAGTGGTTGTAACATCCTTGAAGGTTTCTTGTGCTTTGTCTTCACTTGCTGACATGTCAAACATCTAGAGACATATTATGCTATGTCCCTTTTCATGCCCCTCTACCAGTAGGTCTTTTTAAAGGTTTTGGTATATTTTATCTCCACCTAGATGTATCATATACTTGGTCTGATGAGCCTCCTCTAGTATTGTCTGCATACTTTGCCCATTCTAAGGTACATAGATCCTTTTCCCGAACCTTAAGATATTTTTAGCATCTAACCTAAAGTTAGAATGCTTACCCTGTGTAACTCCCTCAATCAGACTGGTAAGCCATTTTTCTTGTCTTTATTCATCCATGATTTGATGCAGAAGATTCGGTTGACAAGACATAGTGTAGAGGTAGGCTTGTGTTTCATTTAGAGTTACACCCAGCCTGAAGTTGTCGATCAACTAGTACATCTGGCCTTTCTCTTCCTCCTGTTTGTTGAATTTCCTACTCAAGGCATTAGCCACTACATTGCCCTTCCCTAGATGGTAGTGTAGTTGAAAATCATAGTCTTTCAAGAACTCCATCCATCTCCATTGCCTAAGGTTCAACTCCTTTTGGGTGTAGATGTACTTCAAGCTCTTGTGATATGAAAACAAATCAAATTTCTCACCATAAAGGTAATGTCTCTAAATCTTCAAGGCGAATACAATAGCTGCTAACTCTAGGTCGTGAGTGGGATAGTTCTTCTCATGGACCTTTAATTGTCGCGAGGCATAAGTGACTACTTGTTTTCCTTGCATCAATACTGATCCCAGTCCATTTAATGATGCATTAGTATAAAGGGTAAAAGTAACCCCATGGGTTGGAGTAACTAGGACGGAGGCCATAGTTAATCTCTTCTTCAGTTCTTGGAATGATTGTTTGCACTTCTCATCCCAATTAAACTTAACTCCCTTCCTAGTTAGCTTGGTCATAGGTTCTATTAGTTTAGAGAAATCTTGTATGAACCTTCTGTAGTATCCAACCAAGCCTAAGAAACTCCTGATTTTCGTAACTGTCTTTGGCTACTTCTAATTCATGACAGCCTCCACCTTCTCCGGATCCATAGAGATGCCTTCTGCTGATACTACATGGCCAAGAAATTTGACTGTCTTCATCCAGAATTCACACTTGCTGTATTTGGCATACAGTTGGTGTTTTCTGAGTGTTTCTAGCACGATCTTCAAGTGTTCTAAGTGTTCGTCTTTGGACTTGGAGTATATTAGGATGTTGTCAGCAAATACCATGACAAACTGGTCCAGGTATTGACTAAATATTTGGTTCTTTAAGTTCATGAATCCTGCTGGGGCATTGGTTAAACCAAAGGCAATACTGTAAACTCGAAGTGACCATATCAAATTCTGAAGGCACTCTTGTGAATATTTGTTTCACAAATCCTCAACTGATGATAACCTGACCTAAGGTCAATTTTTGATAAATAAGTGGCTCCTCTTAATTGATCAAATAGGTCGCCTATCCTTGGTAAAGGGTATTTGTTCTTTACCGTTACTTGATTCAATTTTCGATAGTCGACACAAAGTCTCATAGATACGTCTTTTTTTCACAAACAATACTAGAGCCCCCTAAGGTGATTCACTTGGTCTGATGAATCCTTTCTCTCGAAGCTCATCTAATTGGGTCTTCAACTCGATTAGTTCTGCCGGTGCCATACGGTACGGAGGTATAGCTATGGGTTTGGTTCTAGGTTGGAGTTCAATCTTGAAATCGATACTTCTAGATTCCTGGACTACTTCTAGATTCCTTATTTCTTTTGGTCCTTCAAAGTCTTCTTTTAAGAGGTTTTCAAGGTTTTCATTTTGCTTTAAGCAGTTCAACATGGCTATCATTGGGCTCCTAGGCAATTTATGAATATCACCATCTATCTTAAAGGTTTTTCCTGATGGCAATGTTATCGTTACTCTTCTCTTGGGACAATCGATTTGTGTCTGGTACTGATCCAACCAATCCATACCTACCATCACATCATACCCGTGGAATGGTAGTACACGAAGGTCGTCTGAAATCAGCTTATCCCCAAACCTAAGGTTACAGGTACACATTTGCTTTTATGTAACAGAAGTCCCTGTAGGTGTTGATACATTCAAAGTTGTAGGCAAAGTCTTTGTTACTAGTTGTAATCTATTAACTAGTTTTTCAGAGACAAATGACTTTGAAGCACCTAAATCAAACAATAGTTTCACAGTAGTGTTAAATAACAAGAATGTACCATCGACAGCAGGGATTTGGTCTTCCGGGGCTTCAACGATAGCAAATACTCTCGCCTAATTTTGCCCCCAGCCTTGATTCTGATTTTGTGCTCGACCCTAGTTTTGATTTTGCCTCTGGTTGTTATTTTGTCGAGGCAGTGGCTGTTGAACACGTACATTTTGTTCTCCCCCTTGATTATTTGGAGGTTGTTGTTGTTGTCGCGTCTGGGTTTTGCTGGGACAAAACTTCAATAGGTGCCTTCGCTGATTATAGTTGAAATACTGCCCTTGACGTCTTGCCAGCTCTAATTGTTCTTCCGTTTTGGGTCAATTTTGCCCTTGTGGCATTTTATTTCCGTCATTCTGATTAACATTCCTTTTCTTCTGATCTCCCTACTGATTTCTATCACCTGCTGGCCTTTTGTTCTTGTTCCTCACCCTTTGCTTGAAGTTAAGCTCTTATTCTATGGTTAATGCCCTGTCTACGACTTCTTTATATGTTTTTGGACAAGTTGTCCGTATTAATTTTTGGATCTCAATCTTGAGACCCTTAGTAAAGCGATTGACCTTCTTTTTCTCTTTAATGATTAATTCAGGCAAAAACTTGGCCAATTCGATAAATTTGGCCTCATACTCGACCACCGTCATCTCTCTCTGCTTTAGCTGAATAAAGTCCTCCTGCATCTTTGCCAATGTTGCTTCAGGGAAGAATTTATCGTAAAATATCTCTCTAAACTCTTCCAAATTCATTCTGCTAACATTGACAGTCGGGTCTACCTTTACCAGCCACCACCAGCTTCTAGTTGGTCCCTTGAATTGATGGGTAGCCAGTGCTACCCTGTTAGGACCTGTAACTCTCAATACATCCAAGTGTTCTTCTAATTCTTGGTACCAATGGTCAGCTGCTAAACTATCCATAGTACCATAAAACTGTGATGGTCCCAGCTTCTTCAATTCTAACAACAATTTTCTATGTTCGCTGTCTTCGTGGTCCTCTGGTTCTTCCTGACAATCCAGAATCTCAGGTGCTGGCATTTGCGGTTGTATCAGAATCTGCTCTTGCTTCTGTGGTACCGCTTGCGGTATCATTCGAGCTAGCGTCCACTCTATTTGTTCCATCACTCTCATGGTGACTTCATTCATTATATGTTCCATTGTAGCCTCAGTCATGCCGTATTGCACTTCCTGAGAGTCGATGTTGTCAGATGTAGTACCTTTTGTTGCGTATTTCCTTGGTCCAGCCATTATCTACACATCAATGTTGATTTAGTATTCGTTCTTGCTATTTTGTTTAATTCGTTCTATCATGATTCTAGATTTTTGTCTTTAGGTTCTCGATTTGTTTAGTGGCCTAATAATTTATTCTTCTAAGTCAATTTTGTTTTTTGGGTATAGGATTTGGTTTCATACAAGCAGTAAGATTATCATGCATTCAATCATTCAAGAAATTCACGCTAGCATAGTAAAATTCTAGGCTTCCACCTATGCCTCCAGGTTCGTGTGTCCCATACCACCCTTGCCTATTGGCATAGACTTCCAAGCAGAGATCTCACTACACCCAATCAATTTTGCAAATGTCTCGATTTCTAAGGCTCCCCAAGCCCCACTATACTTGACTGTCTCATACCAGCCAAGCATAGGGAAACAAGTTTGTCCAAAGCTACCGACATTCACCAAACATGGTTTATCATTCTCCGAGTTCAGGATTCTTCCGTACCCCTGAATTCTTATGCGTGCCATACCACATAGAGACCAACGATACAGGATCCTCTCGATCTCGTGCCCTAACTAAACAAGTGTTTGTTTTTCACTCATTTGCAGTCTCTAACTTATGCCCTAAAAGTTTACTCATGATTCACTATGCCACCCTTGGCTACACCCAAGTTTCTTCCTAAGGTCTCTTCCCTAGACCTAAGTTCTCAAATCATTGTTGGCATCTCATTTGGGCCATAGTGAATTCTTAGCCCTTAATTACCATCTCGTAGTTTTCATCTAGTAAGAAAATGAGTGTGTTCTCCAACTCTAACTACTCGTATGAGCTGGTGGGACAACCTCCAGATCGGACAGCGAGACCGAAGTCTACTTAGCAACAATGCTTTCTAGAACGAGATAACCCATCTCCCTTTCAATGTTTAGCTTTATTCGGGACAAGGCTTACCCACCATCAGCTCAACTCGTAATCATTGTATCCAAACAAAACCGTTGAAAACATGTATCTCTTTTCGAAAACAATTTTTCAAAATCATTTCAGTTTCCAAAATAGGAGGTAGGGCTTCTAAATTAAATAAATAAATAGTCTTAACAGACTAGTCAATTCCTTCTAATTCATGCCCAAGGCATCTAAAGCCTAGGCTCTGATACCACCTTTGTAACATCCCACCTCCCGAGTCTCATCTTCCGCGTCATCTGACAGTCTAACATTCTTTGATAAAAAATCTTAGGATGCTTGAGAGATAGGCCCGTGCTACATTTTATTCTTCTTAGACCCAAATCCATTAGGGTTCTTGTGTACATTCGTCTATGTACAAAATGACATCATAATAAATAAGATTATTTATCTATTCATTTGAAAATTCCGAGTACAATGATCTATTACAGCAAAAAATAAATTCAAAGCTGAAATACATGATTTAGCTTGGGCCGATGCGCCCTACATTGAAATAAATAAAAACTTTCAATAGATAAACCTCCTCGTAAGCTGATTAATTCCCTAAGATGTGAAAAATAGGGGGGTCAGCTAAAAAGCCCAGTGAATCATTCCATCTATTTAATTCATTATTTCAACCAAACAATGCAAGCATATCAAACACTTTCAGAGATTAAATCAATTCAAACAATATATTATCTCAGTCGTAATTTAGACTGAACGGGGATGATCTCTGTGCTCCAAATCTGGAGAGAGAGATAAATTCTAAAACTCAAACCCATCTCTAATGGGATCATTCCTGAAACCCATTACATTCTGGTGTCAGTATTGACAGTCAGTTCCAATTCTACATAGAACACAGAAAGGCCCCCATACCGGTGTGTAGTTGAACTCTTATTTAATCTTATTTTTGTGTGCAAGAGCATAGTAAATAAATATTCCAACAGTATCTAAGTACTCCAACCGTATAACATTCACCTTCACAAACATTGACTTCCAATTTTTTATGTAGAAGATCGTACAAGACGCAACTACATAGCATACTCTCTTGGTCATAAACAATATATTGGTGCATGATAAATAATAACACAAACAGTACAACATTTAGATTGACTTTCAATTTCTAATGTAGAAGATCGTATAAAACGCAACTACAAAGCATACTCTCTTGGTCATAAACAGTATTTTCAAAAAAACAATAGCTCTAACAGTATAACATTCATATTGACTTTCAATTTCTGATGTAGAAGATCGTACAAGATGCAACTACAGAGCATACTCTCTTGGTCATGAACAACATAATAATTGAATAACATAAATGCGAAGGACAAAAATAAAATCAAACCAATAAAACAAGCAAGCATGATCTAAATCAAAATAATAAATTAAAAGAAGGGAAAGAAACTTACATCAAGATCGCTTCCTAAAATCTTTGTAGCACTTCGTTGCTACTGCCTCGCAAGCTATTTAGAATAGCTTCAGAAAAGAAGAAAAGAACTAAGTTTGCCAAGAAGGAGGCAAAGAGAGAGCAAGAAGAATTTCAACTCTTGCTTTGGGATAAATAAGATGGGTAGAGTAGGGAGGTTTATATAGAGCCCTCTTTCAACTTGTGTTTCTATTTTTCTAGTGTGGGACTATCATTTCCTATATATGCATACCCCCTTTGAACTAGTATTTCTATTTTTCCAATGTGGGACTATCATTTACTATATATGCATACCTTAATATTATGCTAAATAAGATATTGCATTCATGAATGCATTTCCTTTGCACATATACTTTTCTATATATATTACTATTACACTAATCAAAATATTATTTTCATAAATGCATCTAATTAATACTTTAAACACATACTTTTCTATATTAATATCATACTTTAATAATTAAAATATTACTTTCTTATTTAGATAGAGAAGAGTATATTTACCCAACATTTCTATATGTCTAATATGAATTAATGCATATCCCTATATGCTCCTATGCCAATTAATTAATTGCATATCAACAACAATTCTATATATACGTATATGCACCAATAAAATTTATTTTAAACTTGAATTTCAGGTATTACGACAATTGAAATTTTAAGTATTACACACATGCTCACATGTGGAGCCAAAAACGGAGATAATCCAAAGAAAATATGAAACATTCTAAAGCTTGTTTTGTGTGTCTTTATTAGAAACTTAGTTTTATTTTATGAATCACAACACATTAGAGTGTTTCCCTGCTAATAGAGGACGTCCAAAAGAGATTAGAATGTATTCTAAACCTTTAATTGTGTTCACACACACATAAAAGAAACAAATAAGGTTCAAAGAATTTGCTCACACTTGGATTGAAAACCTTAGTGGTCCCACTTGCTAACTATGAGCACACTTTCATTCTTTATGCAAACCATCTCCTTATGAGTTTGGAAACACGCCGAAACGTGGTGAGCTGCCCTTGATGCCCCCTTATGCTCATCAACACCTATAAATATGCCCTCTTTCTCACATTCATCTCATCCCAAAGCAAGGAGTTGACACTTCCATCTTTGCTTGTTCTTGCCCTCTTCTTAGCACCTCTTTTCACTCTCTTTTCTTTTTTGTGTAACAAGTTCTTATTTTAGTATTTTTAGAGAGTTGTTGAAGTATTTTTGTTGGTGATTAGAAGTTCTTGAAGTTCTAAAAGTGGTGAATTCGGAGAACCTCTGCCGGATTCTATAAAGAAACTCAAATTAAGGTGGAATGGATTTCTAGAACTTCTTTACTACTTCAAGTCTTTAGTATATTAATGTTTGTTTTTGGTTTTCAACATGTTTATATTTCAGTTTGAAGCATGTTTGATCAAGTTTTATTTTCAATTTAAAATGTTTTCATATTTTAATTCATACATAATAGCATAACATGCTTAGAAACCATGCTTAGGTTTTTTTTTTTTTAATTTTTAACCATGTATGTTTCCATGTTCTCTTGACTATTTAAATTTTGATATTAATTATTATGATCTTGTCTCATATTTATTTTAAATTAAATATGAGAAAGTGAAGATAACAATTACGTACCATCATAGTAGTCTAAGTGACGCTATGGATGTTCTTTGTGTATACTTAGTGTATATGAATAATATCACTAAGTGTGGATGTGTTTTAAAATACTTGGAATGTGGACAAGTAATCCTTATTTCCAATGTAATGTGACAAGATGAATTTTCATTCCATCGTAGAATAGGAGTATTTTAATGAAGAACATCAAGGGATTAAAAAACCATTTTGGTCAAATATACAACACTAACAAGATTTTTTTTTTGAAACGCTTAATGCTTGTAAGCGATTGAAATTGGATGTACTTTTGATTTGAATTAATAAATTAGTAGTTTGATGAATGATCCACTGGGCTATATGTTCATCCCTACCTTCTATTTTTTTAGGAATTTGAAATGCACGAGCAAGCTTGTTAAGGGATTAGACTCTATTTTTAGAAAGCTTCTATGTAAGGGCATATTGTCCAAATTTTGAATAAAGACTTCTGTTGAATTTTATTTTAAAATTTTAGAGTTATGTACTCCCCTTTTTATTATTTGAATTTCAAGCATGTATCCCTTTATTTTATTCAATAAATAAAGATTGAAGTTTTTTCTTTTATCTCTCTTATAATAGTCTTATTAAATTAGAATTAAATTATTTGGGTTGTGTATTCATTGAGAAATAATAAGATTTGAGATAATAGAAAGTAATGCAAGTTGTGTACTTGTAAATGTAACATTGGACCCAACTCGCCTTGTGGTTGAGCTTGAACCTGTCTCTTGGGGGTTGGGGTGTTACGTATGGCATTCTAGTGTGCAAGAAAATCATGTCTTTGATTGGTCTTAATGTGGTCTTGGTTTTGTGTATTGCAATGGAGGAAAGGGTTGTCGCGATAATTAGAATGCACAACTGAAAAATAGAAAGTACAGAAGCACTACTGTCATAGGCTACCGCAATAACTAGAGAGAAATTTATGAAGAAGAGTTACCATAGTAGACAATTGTGGTAACCAAAGAAAATTTCAAAAAGGCAATACCATTACCGTAGCAGACTATGGCGATAACTAGTGGGTTGTGATGAAAATACAGTGTACTACCATGGTAATTAGTGTGAAAGTCTAGAAATTGAGTGTAACACCCTGCCTCCCAAGTCTCATCTTTTACGTCATTTGACGGTTCAATTCTCTTTAATCAAAAATCTTGGGATGCCCGGGAGACGGGCCCGTGCTACATTTTCTTCTTCTTAGACCCAAATGCATTGGGGTTCCTGCGTACGTTAGTCTACGTACAAAATGACATCAGAGTAAATAAGATTCTTCATTTATTCATTCGAAAATTTCGAGTACAATAATCCATTACAACAAAAAATTAAATTCAAAGCTGAAATACATGATTTTGCTTGGGCTGATGTGCCCTACATTGAAATAGATAAAAACTTTCAATAGAAAAATCTCCTCACAAGCTAATTAATTTCCTATGATGTGAAAAATAGGGGGTGAGCTAAAAAGCCCAATAAATCATTCCATCTATTTAATCCATTATTTAAACCAGACAATGCAAGTAAATCAAACACTTTCAGAGATTAATTCGATTCAACCAATATATTAATTCAGTCCTAATTTAGACTGAACCAGAATACCATCTGTGCTCCAGATCTAGGGAGAGAGATCAATTTTGAAACTCAAACCCATTTCCAGTGGGATCATTCTTGAAACCCGTTCCATGCTGGTGTCAGTTTTGACAACCAGTTCCAATTCTACATAGAACACAGAAAGTCTCCCGTACCGGTACGTGGTTGAAATCTCATTTAATCTGACTTTTGTGTGCAAGAGCATAGTAGATAAATATTTCAATAGAAATTGAACATACCGTAGTATAACATGATAAATCAACAGAATCATAGATTTTTTATTTCTGATGTAGAAAATCGTACGAGACGCAACTATAGAGCATACTCTCTCAAACAGGAAAACGACTTTCGATTTCTAATGTAGAAGATCGTACAAGACACAACTACAGAGCATACTCTCTTGGTCATACAACATGATGATTGAATGACATAAATGCAAACAACAAGAATAAAAACATAAAAGATCAAGCTAACCAAACAAGCAAGCATTATCTAAGTCAAAATAATAAATTAAAAGAAAGGAAAGAAACTCACCTCGAGATCGCTTCCTAAATTATTTGTAGCACTTCGTGGCTACTACTTCGCGAATTATTTAGAATAGCTCAAGCAAAGAAGAACTAGAACTAAGGTTGCTAAGAAGGAGCCAAAGAGAGAAAGCAAGAGGAATTTCCAACTCTTGTCTTTGGGATGAATGAAATGGGTGGAGTAGGGGGTTTATATAGGGCCCTCTTCCCAATAGTGTCTCTATCTTTCCAATGTGGGATTATTCCTTCCTACACATGCCCACTTTAACATCTCAACAAATGAGATATTTCATTCATGAATATCTTTCCTTTACACATTACTTCTCTATGTGTATTACCATCATGTTAAACGAAATATTATTTTCATAAGTGCATCTAATTAATACTTTATATACATACTTTTTTTATATTAATATCATGCTAAAAATACTATTTTCTTATTCAAATAGAGAAGCATATATTTACCCAACAATTTTATATGTCTATTATTAATCAATGTATATTCCTTTATAATTCTATGCTAACTGATTAATTGCATACCCATGACAAATATATATATATATATATGTATGTATATATAAATATATATGTATATGTGTTTTAAACTGAAATTTCGGTTATTACGTCACTAAAATTTTAGGTATTACAATTATTACGTCACTAAAATTTCAGGTATTACATTGAGGAAGATGAACGTAGTTCTGCTATAACAGTGATCACTACCGCAATAACTAGTATGAAGATTGGAACACTTTGAACTCTGGACCATGAATCATGCATTTGAGACTTAGATAGGGTTGTTATACCTTCTTTAATTTGTTGAATCCTCTTGTTTCTCCAAAAGAACACCCAATAGTGTGTTCTTGCTACTATGATGCAAAAGTTTAGGTTTTCATCCTTTTAGCACTATACTTGCTATGTGGAACAGGTAGGAAACGAAAGAATGCCAAGAATAAGGCTAGGAGAGTAAGAAGAGAAGTGATTCACACTTACTTGGGTAAGGAGAAAGGGGTGATCATGTTGGGTTTATATAGAGTTCAAATTGACAGGGTTTAGGAAGTTTTTGGAGTTGTTTCCTTGATTGTAAACTTTCCTAACTCCTTTCCTTTCTATTTTGCTTGTTTCCTGTGCACCAATATTAGTAGATGTTATTTTTAGAAGTTGCCCACACGTTAATAAATTCCCATAAGCATTTTGGAAACTTTACATAATTTTTCTTACAAGTTTTTACATATTATTGTGATAGTAAAGATGTATTACTGCAGTAATCAGAATACAATGTTTTTGTTAAATTTTCTAGGCAAAAGCGCACCACCGCAATAGGAGTTTCCATTACTGCAGTACCAATGAAGTTTTTTTGTGTAAACTTCTGTGTTTTGTTTTGGTTTGCCTACCCCTTCACACATTGAATTGTACATCTTTTGCACAATTATTTCCATGGTTTTCACAATGTTTATTTCATTTTATTTTTATTTAATTATTCAACAAAATTCTGGGGTATTACATTTAAGCACTGCTGATGCTCAACTGTCAGTCAATATGAATCCTCTGTAAGAATTTTATGCACACATATGGTAGGACTAATGCCTAGTACATGATCAATTGTCTACGCGATGGCGGACTTTTGCTATTGAAGCACTCATAGTAACTTCTCCTCATGAGTAAATGTCAAAGAAAAAGAAATAATCACTAGTAAAAAAGAAGCTCCACCCAAATAAGTATATTTCAAATGACCTAGTAGTGGCTTCAAGTCAGTAGACGGGGCAGGTAGAACCAGTGCAACATCAGGCAAAGGAATATCTTCGCTCAATACCTCAGGCTGTAAAGCCTCAAATGCAAGAACATATTGTTTCTCATTTTCGATCGTAGATTGAATAAGAAATATGGATCATGAGATACACTCAACCATAGCATCCTAAGAAACAAACTCATCAACCACCTAAACTATGCAAGCATTCACCACATCGATCTTCTTGCACTTATGTAGATCACTATGGAACTTCATCGATCTAGAGATATTGAAGACCACTTGATCATCATTTACTCGCAAAGTAAGCTCTCCTTTAATGAGAGCATGAATCGTAGCTAAACAAAATCCATTGAAAAAATGAACTTGTTGACCTTCTCTACAACATCCTCAATAACACCCTAAAGATAAGTAAGAGACTTGTTTGCAAGCTAAAGAGTAATAGTGGTTGACTTAATTTCTATCCCCAACCATTGGCACACTGAAAGGGGCGTAAGATTGATGCTAGCCCCAAAGTCACAAAGATAATTTTCAAATGTCGTTGTGCCAATAATACATGAAATAGTGACTACCTCAAATCTTTTAGCTTCCAAGAAAGTTTTTTTTTGGAGAATTTGGCTACACTCTTCTATGAGCTTCATTGTTTCATAATCTGCAAGATTGTGTTACATAAACATGATCTCTTCCATGAACTTTGCATAATTAGGCATCTACTGCAAGTTTTTGTTTCTAAAATCACTATAGGAAAGACAATGTCGTACCCTGAGTAGTAATCCCAAGAGTTCTTCCATTTTTCTTCTTTCATGAATCTGCCTATACAATGTTAGTCAAATCTAAAGAATCAGATCCTTAGAACCCTCAATATCATTGGCTATGTCAGAAGAGCTAGTGGACAGAGGCTCACTCTATATTTCCTTGCCGCTCCTTGTAGTGATTGCCTTACAACTTTCCTTGGGGTTAACTTGAGTGTCACTAGGAAAAAAACCCCATTGCTAAATAGAAAATGCTTGGGCCAACTACCCAACTTGATTCTCAACGCTTTTTACCATATCATTGATATTTCGAATTTGCCCCTCCAATCCTAATACTCTGTTATCATTCTGATCAACTCTCCTATTCAATTCCTTGAAGAAATAGACTTGCATATTTATCATCTCATCCATTTTATCATCCAAGGATGGTTTCTTGTCCTACAAGCATGTTTGAGAAAAAAACTTGGTGGAGGTTGTTACACATTTCTTGTATTCGCATAAGAAAAATTCCCATGATTTTGATCCCCCTAGTAGTACTATATAGGAATGTAATTTCTTATTGCTACCTCTGATAAGTATTAAACCGATTGACCACATTAAGCTGTTCTATGGATCCATCCTCTATAAACGAAGCTTTCTGTGTTTTGGCTATGGCTACGATGGATGGAGCTTGTGGCACCTAAAACTATCCAACAACTAACTTTTCATCCAGCAAGTTCATCTTGTGTGTCATAGACACAATCTGTGCTTGTAATGCTTTCATTTTGTTAACCTCATAAATACCCGCTCATTTAACAAATCCTCTCTCTATATCATGCCCTATAATACACCAAATTTTTTTTAATAATTAAAATTAAAAAATTTAAATAAAATAATTTAAATAAAGTACAATAAAAAATTAGAAAGGTTTCTAAAATAAAATCAACTCAAAAGAATGCATTAGCAACTTCTTAAATAATTACTTACTAATATATGTGCTTAGAAAACAAGTCAAATAGAGAATTAGAAAGCTTTCTAAAATGAAATCAACTCAAAAGAATGTATTAGCAACTTATAAAATAATTACTTACTAATATATATATATATATATATATATATATGTCACACCCTGACCCCCGAACCGGACATCATATCTATCAATCTAAGGCCCTGTCGTCGGGCGTCGCACGGCTCCAAGCTCGGCGCGTGATCCGTCGAGGCACCAAGCGTGTGACAGTTATCGCCATCTATCCATAAACCTCTATACACAAGGTTTAAATCATTTCTTAATTTCAAATAATCATTTTATTCATGCTTCACTAAGCAATTAATTTCAAATCAAATTCACCGGATGCTCAAAATCATATTTATATGGAAATCAAGATAATAGTAGTGGAAGCACTTTTTGGATCAAAGCTATCTAAATCATTGAACACTGTTTACATACAATATCTAAAATCATCAGTTCATTAATCAAAATAAAAACAGTGTTTAAGATGGTAAAACAGTCTTGTAGATACATATACAAAAATATGTTACATGACCCTCTGGTCCAATTTTAAAATATACATCATAAAAAAAATATTGTACAAAACGGAGAGACAGTTT
>JAJIYU010013037.1:0-14114 GCA_030144865.1 Tinospora cordifolia
AGCTCAAAGCTTCTCGTAACAGAAGCAGCAGTTTGTTCTTCTTGTTTCGATTGTTTCGGTAGAATCGGATGATGGTTCCGACGAGTCTCCGTAGAATTATTGCTCCAGAGTGAATGGCTACTGATTCATTCGTTAGTTCTTCAATTTCAGCTTGAACTGCACTGAGAAGCTTCTGGTCTCGAGGTATACGAAACTTGAAATCGAATTGATGGTCGTCTACTTTTTTTAAGTTGATTAATGAGATTTTACTTTTTCTATAACCTTTTTGTGATGCCATTTCTGGAATTATCTTGTGGCACAGTAGTATGATTTGAAGGTGATTTGTCCCGATGCACTTTTTTATAGTTAGCAGACACTATTAAATGCGTTAAAAAGGTCCCGTGCATTTACTGGTGGATTCTTTAATTAGCAGTTCCGGTTATGGTTTACGACGAACTAGAATAGGTAGAATCATCCAGTTATTTTATAACTGATCATGCTATGTGCAAATTTATCGTTGTTTCTCACTTGAATCAGAAAGATTCAATTAAAAAGATGTAAAAGAACAATTAGCAGACATGAAGTGGTCGTTTCGATTGTAATCTTCATAGAATGCGACATATCTTGTTGCCGAATTCGACTTGTAGTCTGGAAATCCAAATTGACAAAAACAATCTTCTGACTCTGGATTTTTTGGACACAATAACTGATCCAGGGATTATTCTCGAAGGATTCAATTCGGAGGCAATTTGAAATGTCGTCTGCAAAAGCAGGAATTCTAAATCTAGGTACGGAGAGTTCTAATGGCGCATCCGCATCATCATCATCAAAGGATCAATCGCAACAGCGCTCAAATATTGCAGTCTTTGAGCCTTCAAGCCACGCTGGTCAGCCTAGCAAGAGCAAAGAGATAGAGAACGAGATTTCCTCAACCGTGCAGGGAGGAGAACTAAGAACACCTTCCGGCAGAGAAATGGTTGACAAGTGGCTGGCATTTGCTAGAGCAGATTCTGGTCGCTCTATCGCGTCAGGAGACTCACAATTACCAGCTTTTGGAGGAAGTAAACAGAAAGAAGATGAAACCGTGGAGCCAAACAAAGAAGCTTTGGGACCGCAATCCGATGCTCAATCTACAGAGGTTCTAATTGATGCGAACTTAGCCGAAAGAGCTGCTGAGTGGGGATTAGTAGTTACCGCAGAGATTGGGGAAGGAAATACTCCGGCTGTGCGTCCAAGAAAATCGGGAGATCGAGTACCTAAAATTTCGACGGATAAATATGTAGGATCTTCTACAAGAACATCTGAAGAATCTGATCAATTCGTCTTCCCTAGGGTTTCTCAAGATCTTAGAGATGCACTTTCAACACTCCAACAGACATTTGTGGTGTCTGATGCAACAAGGCCGGAGTGCCCAATCTTGTTTGCTAGCTCTGGTTTTTTCACCATGACTGGGTATTCGTCTAAGGAGGTTATTGGAAGAAATTGGTAAGCGCTCTTAATTAGACGCAGATTCGTGAATTACTGAATTATGTGCAGAGTCTACGTACTTGTCTAGCTAGTTTTTTGAAACTTTTACTTTTGATTTTCATATGGCGTCAATCCTGGGAAATCAGACGAGTGACCGTTGTTTTGTGATTATGTTGCAGTCGATTTCTTCAGGGACCTGAAACAGACCAGAATGAGGTTGCAAAAATACGAAATGCCATCAAACAAGGGTCAAGCTACTGCGGGAGGCTTTTGAACTATAAGAAGGATGGAACTCCATTCTGGAACCTTCTTACAATTACACCAATTAAAAATGATGCCGGGAAGACTATCAAATTTATAGGGTGAGGTTATTTCTGAAACTGAATTGAATACTATTGAAATGGTTTTTTTTTTTTTTTTATTCTTAAACCTATAGTTTTTAGGACAATGCAACATCCAAAAAAAAAAATATTGGTAAAATGACTGTTCCAATTATATTTTTCTTATTAACTTTAACATTTATAATTATTGGACAACAAGGTATAAAATTTGAGATACATAATTTATTTATCTAATAATTATAAGTATTTTATAATAATAATTTTAATACAACAATAAGAATTATTTTAATGTTATCCTAATTTAGTTTCAATTTGTAACATTTCTTGCATCTATGGATTGGATTATAGTAGCAAAGACAGAAGTTAGAGCTATTCTAAGTATTGATTGGGGGACGTATGGTCGCTCGCCCATCCTATAGCACCAAACTGTATTTAGCATGTTACATAAAATATCTCTGTCGATATTTCATTCAAAAAACTGTTGAAGTATCGTGTAGTTTGCTTATTGTCCTTATCAGATTCACTGTATATTTGTTAGTTGATGGTTATGTTTAGAATTTATTTTTTTGAAAAACGTTTTAAAATATTTTTTTAATTAGAAAAGTAGTATCTTTAGTTACTTTAAAATTACCAAATTATTTTGTCCAACATATTTCGTAAGTACTTTGCTTAAAACCTCTAGTCATGATATTATGATGAGAAAACATCTTTTAGAAAAAGAGGTATGAATTCAACAATGAAGTGTAATTAACAATATTAATTAAATGCTATAACACTTATAATCATTAAATTATTTGTTATATATTTTAAAATATATAACATTTATTTATTTAATAATTGTAAATGTTATGCTTATATAATTAGATACATTTATTATATTTTAATTATGAAATTAATAAAAAATCGAAAAAGCATTTAATAAAATAGAAATCTTCAAAGGAAAGTTTAACGAACAAACTGTCACAGTTCACGTTTACCATGCTAACGTCGTACTACGATTTGGCACTTGTCAAAATATCTGACTGTGCTTCTGAAGGTGGTGGTCGCCTGTCATATAGTTTCCCGTTGCGTGCCCTTGAAGCTCGCTCTGCGACTCAGATGGTGCAAAACCAACTTGATTGTACGTACCAGCTTTTGTGGTGACACCTGGGAGACATCCGAAGGGGTTCCCAGAGAATCTCAGATATGATATGAAAATTGTCTGATGATGTCGGAGTAACACAACTCTTCACGCGTACAGACCTAACGACGGAAGTCGCAGCGTTAATGGAAGGGAACACAGCCTCTTTCTACTTCATCAATGAGCGCTGCTAGTGATTGCGGCCTTGGGTAACACCTAGAATCGGAAGAATGCAGTTTAACGTCCATGAAGTCGATTCATGTTGGTTCAAAATCTCAAGATGGTTGCGGAATTGTCATATTTCCCAGTCCTTTTTAACCGATTTAGCTTTTAAAGGACCAATGTGGCGATGCAACAGAAAGACGATCTGCCCTAGTAATCCAGAGGGTTTCTGGGAGTTATCAATATTGCTAGTTTGCCATATATGGGAGGGACAATTAGTTAAGTTTCAAAAGTCTCAGCAATTTTTCAACTATATTGAATGCTCGGTCTGGAAAGTATGACTTGATTCTCATTTTATGGAGTTTACCGTTCAGCTGGTGGTGTCAGTCTTGTACACGCATTCTCTCGTTAGTTTAGCTGGGTTTTGAAATGTTTCAAATTTGAAATATTCATTCCATTGTTTCTTATTATGCAATCATTGATTTTGAATTCTGTTTTTCTTCTAAAAGTGTTCTAACGTGGGAGTGATCAAACAAATGGTTGAAATTACCCTTTTTTCTCGCAGGATGCAAGTTGAAGTTAGTAAATACACAGAAGGGGTGAATGATAAGGCTCTGCGACCAAACGGACTGCCCAAGTCCCTAATCCGTTATGATGGTAAGTGGATTTATCCCCAAAAGATTTTAAAGATGTACAAGCAAGTATCAACATCCCTTCGGTGTTTGATATTCTATGACTTGCTTTGTTGTTCAGCTCGCCAAAAGGAGGAGGCTCTTAACTCCATGACGGAGGTTGTCCAAACAGTGAAGCATCCACGATCTCACACTCAACAAGTGGAACCTGGAACACCTGGGGATACTGAGAAATTCAACCTTGATTACTTTCTGCCAAAATCTTTAGAACTTGAGAACCTAGGTACGCCAGGTAGACAGACTCCTCAGATGGATGCCAGAAGTGATTATTCAAGATCGAGTTCTACTCACGATGCTGCCAAGAAATCTAGAAAATCCTCCCGCATTTCACTGCTGGGGTGAGCATTAATTTCATATAGATCCAGTTGTTCAAGTACGGTAAAGAGAAAAGAATAAAAGATTAATTGCAAATGAAAAACAAAAATTGACAGTGTCCTTGTATTTTCCTCTGTTTGAAGATATGCATGGAGTATTTTCTGCTTCCCTTTCCTTCTTTTGTGTTACTGTACTAAAAATTGAAAAGCAGCATGTGGATTCTTTAATTCTTTAATTATTTTTTATTTGAGGCTACCTGATAACTTTGCTTCTTCTTCCTTTTTCATTTGAGGGTGATCACTTTGCTTCTTAAGAGTGGTAGGTGTTTTGTGGGAGCATCTTGTTGTTTCTGGGATTGGTGTTCACTCTTTTTGGGCAATGTTATTGATCTTTCTCTTATTAAAAAAAAAAAAAAAAAAAAAAAAACCAAACAAAAAGTGAATGTGAGAGTTGATTATGATAGAAAAGCAGAAGGTCCTACATCCAAATGTCATTTTTGTGATTTATTTCATCATCATTGTTTCCTCTGCTATAGTTTTCATGACATTATTTTGTGGGAAAATAAATTCATTACTTTAATATGCTCAATTTTCCATGGTTACAACTCTCTGAGTACTTTTGATTTCTGTATTCTTTATATCTTGAGGTTGACCTTCGTCTTCCTAGAATTGCTTATAAAAGAATGTTATTTGTCATTGATGGTAGCTGTTTTTTGAAAGTGCCTACCAAATGTTTTGTAGATTGGCTATTGATTAAGTTGATACACACATGTATTGCACATCAATTTGTGGTTTTCCGACTTTCAGGGTCTCTATTTTTCGCTGATTGATTCCAGTGTCAAGATTTTTATCAGTTACTTGGTGATGAATTTGTATCTTTCACTTGCACGATATTAAATTGATATTTCCGTTCTTTAATGCATTTGACTGGGCAGTTTCAAAACGAGAAGCTATGCAGAGAGAGACAATCTTCAGCACAGCATTGAGCCCGAGGTTCTAATGACTAGAGATATACGATGCTCTGATAGTTTGGATCGTCTGGAAAGGGAAAGGGATATACGACAAGGAATTGATTTAGCAACTACCTTGGAACGCATTGAGAAGAATTTTGTCATAACAGATCCTAGGCTTCCTGATAACCCTATAGTAAGTCCAAGTTTTAAAACATCACGTTTGGATAGATCTTGTGAACTCCAACTTCATGCCGAATAGCAATGTCTTACGTTTTTGACCAGCTCATTTGATTAATGATTTGATACTTAGATGCTATCTTATTCTAAATCTGTATCGTGACTGTAGTCAAATTATTGTCAACCACATTGCATGGAGAAATGGTTCCATTGACATGGAATACATTCTTGAAAAGCCAGGATGATATAAGTACTAACTAAAGAAGACTCAAAAGAAACCATTGTGACATAGAGCCTCTAGGGCTGGTTTGCATATCCGGATCCCTTCTAAATGTGGAATGCAAAATGATCTTGAGTAAGCCCAAAATCTTGCAGAAGTGGATGCCAGATGGATAGCTGAGCTATACCTTAAATCTGTTACTCCCACATTGTTTTGCTGTGGGCTTGTTGATGTTCTCCTTTGAATCATCCATCATTTAAACAAATCATGAACATCCTTTACATGAAAATGAACTTCTAAGTATAATATTCGTTTTGTTGTCTCAGATTTCAATGTAAATCCTTCTTCTCCAGATTTTAAATTCTCGATTAGCATTCTAGAAACTCTGAGTCAGTCAGTCTAGTAGTTGTAATGGTATTACTAATTGCATTCTCTTCCTCTCAGATTACTTGAATCCTTATAAGGCTATGTTTGAGCCCCCCTTTTTTCGTTTTCTGTATTTACAAACCTATATCATAACTTATATAACCAAGTGACCTACTAAAGTTTGTCCATCACTTGCCAAATTCATCTTCCGCATCTTTTGTTCTCAAAACTTATTAGGTTGCAGGTTATGAAATTTCTTAAAGAATATGAGTTTTTTCTGCAACAATAGGTTGATGGTTCTGGTTGGTTATTGATTTTGTTGCTTTTACTTGTTAGTGAAGACGACATTGTGAACACTTTTCTAGATGAGCTTTTTGCTTTTAATACTAGTCATTATTTATCTTCATAATGAATGTTTAAATTCCTGGCAATAAGCTTTTCATGTGTTTCTGAGAGTTTTATATTCTAAAGATTGTCCCTGAAAAGCTGAATGATTGGAACTTCCTTGCAGATCTTTGCATCTGATAGCTTTCTTGAATTGACAGAGTACACTAGAGAAGAAATATTGGGAAGGAACTGCAGGTAAGAGTTTTATTTTATTTCTGTTCTTTTTCTTACATTATTTCATGTTTTGAGAAAACTAAAGGGTCTGTTTGGTGCGCAGGGTAGGATTGAATTATTTTTAGATAATAGGATGGGATAAGATTGGATTGGATATAAGATAATTAAAAATGAAGTAACGTAATATTTGGTGCAACACTGGATAATTATAAAATAAAAATAAAAATAAATTAAAAAATAAGAATTAAAAAAAGAAGAAGAAAAACAAGTGTAAAAAATAAAAAATAAAAAAATTTTGGTGGGATTGAGTAATTCCATTATTATTTTTGGCGCAACATAGAATAATTATAAAATAAAAATAAAAATAAATAAAGAAAATAAGAATTAAAAATTAAAAAGAAAAACAAAAGTAAAAAAAATTAAAAAAAATTTGGTGGGGTTGAGAAATCTCACCAAAAATGGTGGAATTGAGTAATCCTATAAGAATAGGATAAAGGAGTGGGCCTGAGATAATTTTTTATGTTAAGTTATTGCTACCGTCGTGAGAAAGGATTGAAATTTGATCAAATCCTATTCTATCTCATGTGCCAAACAGCCCTTAATGGGCATAATGCCATGTTGATTTATTTCTTGAAGACTTGAGCACATGTTGGTGTTTGAAAATTCCAATGCTCTTTGATCAATCAGGTAAAGAGACTGTATAGGCATTTTGCAGTTAAATTATCATTATATATATATTGATCTTTGGAATTACGTACTCCCTTCATTTATGCATACTCATCGAGAATGATGTGCAATTGTGTAGAAAAGAAGCATAAGAACGAATAAGTTAATTAGCATTATGGCTATCAACACATGGCTCTTCTTGTCATTTTGATACCACTCCGCTGTTAGTTGATGATACAAGACATTATTGGTTTTGTTATTGTGCATCAGTTTGAGAAATTTTTGAAGATGGGTGGGAGAGAAAACTCTTCCATTGTAAATACATCAACCCCGCTCCTTATCTTAACATTGTCATTTTGTATGCATATCTATGTGTACGTATTGACTGGATTAGGTGGCCTTTTGAGTTTAAAAAATTTTAAACCTGAAATATCCACCCAACTTTTTGGACGGAGCCATTGTATCACCTGATGACGTGAGAATTATGTAAGAACCCGCCAAAGCCAATAAGGTTGGTTGGGTTTCTCAGGTCATCAGGCTTGTTTCTCAGCTCTACACAATTTTCCAATTTGCCATCATATGTCTTTTTTTTTTTTTAATTTTTTTTAATTTTTTTTTTGTTGGTTGTTGGGGCAACCAGAATTTATTGTTGTTGGATACTCTGGCTATTCTGTGTTTAAAATCACTATTACTCATTTGACTTGGATGGAAGGCCTATTATGGGATGGATGACACCCTATATCATAAAAACTGAATGACCTGGCTTTTTTCTTTTTCCACCCTTTTATTTTAATTAGTGCTTAATACTTCTGATGCAATATGGCAGGCATGTCTGTAGCATTTATTTTAGAATATTGTAATGCAGATTTATGGGATAAAGATGGCCTTTCAAATCAGAATCTCAATACTACTTATTAATATGAGGATTTCATTATCATAATGTCTTGACTATCTAGTTTGTCATTTTCCGCCTGTATGCAAAATAAATGAGCTTCTTTTGGATTCTTAGGTTTCTTCAAGGTCCTGATACAGATCAAGGAACCGTTTCAAAAATAAGAGATGCTATCAGAGAACAAAAAGAAATCACTGTCCAGCTGATTAACTATACAAAAAGTGGTGAGTCAATACTTCAGTACATTTATACTATAGTTTCTCTTAAAAACACTTTCAGTACATTTATTTATGCAAAGTCTCAATGGCGAGTAGCATGTTTGTGTGATTAAATGTAGCTCAGCTGGCAGCCTTATTTAATACATGTTACTGAATCAAACAAGTTTGTGTTATAAAATTTTCTTCATTAATTGCTACTAGTTGATTGGATGGTTTAAGATGGAATTTTTCCTACTTTTGGACACAGTCATAGTACGAAAAATTGAGAAATTATGAGTTCAAGGCTTTTCAAAAATTGAGAACCATTGATAATTGCCACTATCATTTCCCACCCTCTTGTATTATAAAGATGGAAATTAGAAAACTTATTCTATCAGGAAGAAGAATCAAAATGCCATAACGCTCCTTTTTCTATTTCATTCCCAAAAATTTTGTATAATCCTATCTTTTGAAATCTTTTTATTTTTATTTCTTTACCAATTTTGTATAAAAAAATTTTTTGGTACTGCATTTTTTTCTAATAGAAAAAGAATGTTGTCTCCTTAATTGTGTTATGTTGGGGAACATGATGTGATGAGCTGATGATGGTTTATGAAGAACTTAGAAGAAAGAAAGTCTATGGACGAACATGATGTTAGTTGTACGTTACTCTTTGAAGGTTGGATGGTATGATTAGCTAGATACTTGCACAGAGGTCTGACTTAGTTTTTCAGAGATGAAAAAGCGTTTATGTATCTATATATGTTTCAAATTTTCTTTTGATATAGAACATGAAACTTTCAGGGAAAAAATTTTGGAACTTGTTCCACTTGCAACCGATGCGTGACCAGAAGGTGTGTATCCAACTCTTTAGGGTTTTTTCTTTTATTCTAGTATTATTATATTTAGTTTATCAGAACTGCAGTGCAACACGCTGATCTCATAGTGTTCCTCACTATCGTTTTAAAATATTTATAATTTTTCCAGGGTGAGCTCCAATACTTCATTGGGGTCCAACTAGATGGGAGTGATCATGTGGAGCCCCTTCGCAATCGACTGTCAGAGACAACTGAGCTGCAAAGTTCTAAGTTGGTAAGTATTTCTCTTTTTATTATCACTTCTTTCATTTTCAAATTTTCTGATATATTTTGTAAATTTATTGATCTATTATGAATTCAGGTTCTCATGACCTCAGTCTTAGGTTTTGACTTGTTAATTCTGTATTTCTTTCCATATTTTCTACTTTATTGTTCATACTTCATAGTACTTAAGAGGAAAAGTCTGACGCATATGCTGTCCAATTGATCTAGGTTGCAAGCAGAGTGATAAACCAAGAAATGTGATAAATTTAAATTTTTTGATAAGAAGCTCATTGAAGGAATTGAGGAGAAAGAAGTATCCATTTGCAAACACAAGCATAGAATCTCCTTACCTGTTGCTGCTTCTTTAAAAAAACAAAAACAAAAACAGAAACTGAAAGAAACAAATGTTTAAATTTTTTTTTTTTCTATTATGAGTAAAATCCCATTTGCCTGGTCGTTGCATTTCCCTGGCCCTTACTTTTGGATTTATCATATGAAATTACAAGTGGGAGAACTATGTCATCACATAAGCTTATGCACCTAATTAAGTACTTATTATGATTAGGAATGATAAATTAGGAAAATTTATAGCACCTTTGTTGGGTTCTGTATGCTCTGAATTGCTTTCTATGGAACTTCTTGGATCTTCTCCATGCTTTACAAGTTAGCTGAGTATTTTAGGAAGTGATTCCAAATGTCTGGCTTTCTATGAATTATGCAAGTTCTTAACCCGAAAATGGTTAGTTGTTGTCTTTTAATCTGTTGCATTTTAAGTTTTCTTTTATTGGGTATTTAGGTTTATGCTTAATATGGTGTAGACAGCAGTACACTGACTGTAATATAAATTTTTCTATGGAGAAAGAAAAGATGATGTGAATCGTGTAACTAGAACAAGTTGCATTAAACAAAGAAGTGCATTTGAATTAGTATTTGTTCAATGCGTTCTTTTCAACTTAAAAGAAAAAAATGATTGTGAGACCTCCAGTGTTGGCTGATCCATGCTTTTTTAAATTGAATGTTAAAAAAAAATATATATTTAATAAATTATTAATAATAAAAAATACAAGTACTAAGACAGAGATGTGGTAAATATATTCAAGAAATGGTGGAAGCAATAACCACGATTAAAGATAAAATGAGACAGAACTAATTAAGATAGTTTGGATTGTGCATGACAAATGCGACTAGATTTGCTAGGTTGTAAGCACAATATTTTGACAAATAACAGAAACATAAAATAATTCGAGTAAAGATAGTGGGAACGATGCAGTCACTAGTGATGCATTTCTCAATTTAGCCTTGGGCTAGTAGAGTTAGACCCATGTAGTTCAGTAAAGGCTTTATTAACTTGTGTGGTAAATCATGTTAATTGATTCAAAGAATTATAACTTTGATGTCTATCGGCTACTTGGCACATTATACTAGGGCTGTAAGCGGGTCGGGTCGGGTCGGGTGACAACACCAAAAGTCACCCTACCCGACCTGGTCGGGTGGTATTTTTTTCCACCCGACCCGACCCGACCCGACCCGACCAAGGAGCCCAACCTGCCCGACCCATGGTTGGGTCGGGTAGGTCGGATTCGGCCATGTATTTTTTAAAAGGCTCAATTTTGTCAAAAAGCCGAATATTTTTTGTAAAAAAATCCAAATGATACATGTAAATCCATTTATAATAAAAGTCAAATTTTATTAATATTTTCAAATTTAACACATTTAAATTAATCAATTTTTATATTTAGATTTAAATGACATATAAATAGATTTATATTAACAAAAAACATCACAATAAATTTAAAGATAAAAAACTATTCAAATTTAAAACATTAAGTTAAAAAATATTATTTAAAACATTGTAAACTTATTTGTTGAATTCTTAAAAACTTAGAAATTTCATAATATATATAAATTTTATAGTAATATTAAAACTAAAAATAAAATATGCAACCAACAATAACAGTCGGGTCGGGTCGGATTCGACCCGACCTTTAAATGTCAAACCCGACCCGAAATGGTCGGGTCGGGTCGGTTTGGTCGGGTGGCTTACACCCTTACATTATACAATATTTTTTGGGAAAAGCATAGTAGTACCACCAGAAATTAATTTTGATTATATTCTAGATTGTATCCATTGTGTTGTGTTCTTGGCGGCGGCCTTCTTTGGTTGTACTTTTTCTCCTATATGAATAAAATATTCTGTTTCTTTTAAAATAAAAATAGATTGTATCCATTTGGCAAAATCTTGTAAAGTGAATGCTTTGTTTTTATTTTAATAATTCGATATTTTCTCTGAATCACAAACTAGATAAGAGCCTTGAGTGTTGCATTGTATTATTTATTTACCTAAATAGCATCCCACTGTAGGACATTTGTGCACTTGTCCAGCATATGGATGTAGTGGCAACTAGTGGGCTATGGTGAATGCTAAACTTGAATTGTGGCAAAGGAGAAATTCTTAGTGGAAAATCAAGGTAAGTTCTCTTGTATGGTTTTGTCCAATGGAAATCAATGAAAAGAATTGCAGAAGCAAATCTCATTTGGTAATAAGAACCACAAGGCCTCTTCTACCAACTCAATTAACATCAATTTATAAGAAAATAAACCCTAAATTGAAATTGAGGCCTCACTACAGCCATCAGTTTGAATAAGTAACAACGTAAGTTCATTTAATAAGGGAACGACTGGAGGATGATGAAACTATGAGAATTTAGATAATTAGATTATCAATTTGATTATCAGTTGTGAAATTGTGCATCCAATATGATGTGAAGTTATGCATCCAATAGGTTGTGAAACTTTCACCTATCAGATCTTTCATACTTCACTGGTTTACCAATGTTAAGAAGTATGATACTGGATTTTCTTCAATATGATTTAAAATTCGATCCTTGAAGTGGCATTGCCTAGGTGTACGGCAAAGTATGAGAACTCAAGTCCAATCATATGTATTAATGTTGGATGCCATTGCTTTTGATATTATTTTTAAGTATTTAGTCTTTATGTGGCTTTAATCCAATTGTAATTTTTTTAATTAAGATTTTACTTTTTAATCAATTTTAATTTAACATGGAAAATGTTTAATAACCTAAACTAATTCATTAAGGTGATAGATAGTAGTTATTTCACTTTAACTTTACTCTAACCATCTTGCCATAACGTGTAGGGGAATTTTATTGATCATCTTCATTTATTTCTATTTCCAATACACCTTTCAATTCTTCTTTTTTATACCTTTAGCTAAACTGAACTTTTTAATTTTTCTTTTTAAATTTTTATTTTTTATTTTTTTGTATCAGTTCAATATTCTTTTCCATTTCCAGGTTAAAGCTACTGCTGAAAATGTTGATGAAGCTGTTCGAGAGCTTCCTGATGCCAACTTGGTAAGGTACATTTTTGCACTGCCATTTGTCCAGACGAAAGATTTAATTGAAGATACTAATCATTTTAAAGAGCTTCAGTCAGTTTTGATTATTTGCACGTTGCAACCCCTATTTCCATATTTGTGGTTCACCTTATAAATGGCCCAGTGGGATCTTTTTAGCAATGAGCTTCAGGCAATGTTAAAAAATGCAAGAGGATGTAGAGACAAGTTGTCCATCATGCGTGTTATATGAAAGTGAAATATCTTTTGTCTTACATGTATGATGATGTAAGATCAAGACATCTTAGAGGACCTGTTTTTTGGGATTTCAAAGATAACACTTCATGGAAAGGAGAGTAAATCAGGTGGAAACAAATCTGCTGAGTGGAAAGTGTTCTTTTATCCTTCATGTTTGATGAAGTATGATGAAGAAATTATTATAATTGTTTTTTGAGAAACTAGTAAGATGACATTATAATTGCCTTTTTTCAGAATGTCAAAGATAACACTTACTGTAAAAAGAAACTAAATTATGTGGAAGGATCTGGTAAAGTGGTATGTGGAAGATCTTCTTCACCTCTTCTTTCATCCCCACAAACTCACACATGCTTAAAAAAGAAAAAAAAAAGTAAAAGAACAAACATAATAGTAAAAATACAAAGAAACTAGAAGAAAGCTTGACCTACTATTTGGAGGAAACAATAGAAGGCCAAAACTACGATGAAGGAAAAAACAAAAACCCTTTTGTGGATAAATGAGTTCTAGTGCATCTCAAATGGGGATTAAGAAGTCCCTTGGTATGTGAACCATTGGGCCTTTGAAACACCGAAACTTTTTCCTGAAGTCTGTGCTTATGCCAAATTCTATCACTATTTTTTTTTTCTTAATCTTTTTGATCAGTGCTATAAGGGTAAATAACAACTTGTTGAAAGCTAATTTCCATGGATACATTTAATTTACTTCAGAAGTTTTTGTTAGGAGAAGAACTAGTCTTCCCCATTGCCTAGCCTTTCGTCTTTATATTGCACTACCCCATATTTCTATATTTATTTATATAATTTGTAGCTTTCATTCCAAAAAAAAGTATAGCTTTTATGTGTCATTTCATGTTTGCTGTTATATAACTAAAGATGCAATACTATTGATGCAGATACAGAGATACTTGTTTCCTTTATTTCACTAGTTGCATTATGGTTGATTTAGCATTTGCTAATTTTGCTGCTCTTCAGAGGCCTGAAGATCTTTGGGCTATACATTCTCAACCTGTATTTCCCAAGCCTCACAAAAGGGATAATTCCTCTTGGAAAGCAATTCAGAAGGTACTCTTTGATCAACTTATGCTCATGATGCATTTCTATTACTGATATTATCATTACAGTTATTATTATTATTGTTGTTGTTGTTGTTGTTTTTATTATTGTTATTTTAAGTTTTTTAGTTTATAAAGTATATAGCTGTTGGAGCAACGTATTTGTTAGAACTAGAGAAATAATACAGGGTGAACTAGGATAAAGATAAAAAATAGCTCCGCCATCTGCAATGTATTTATCTGCCTTTTAGCTGCTTT
>JAJIYU010013038.1:0-14191 GCA_030144865.1 Tinospora cordifolia
CTTGATACATGATTGTTTGTGCCATAACATGCTAGATAGAGATTCCTATGAGATGAATTCCATGAATGGTTGATAGCATCTATTTTGATTTACTTTGGATGATATATTGATTATCACATATGACTTGGAATGACATGTATGACTAAAGAACATTAAATTAAGATTAATGAATCTACGTACTGGCACGGTGACCGGCCTCAGGGTGTCATCGTGGGTGTTCCTACCCGAGCTGACTGTGACAGCTGATAGTGTCTTCGGACGGAGAGTCACTGCAGACTTCCATCCTTAAATTGTGGTCCCGAAGGTACCCGACCCTCAGGCGTTATCCCGGATTCGCTCCTAGACCACAAAGGGGATACCGAGGGTTATAGACTCTTTCGGTCTTAGATGACAACGAAACAAGAAATTGTGTGAAGCGCCTAATGTAATGAAAGCGATTGCATGTTTTGTATTCTGTTTGTATAATCTAGTGATGTATAGGGATGATCCACTGGGCTCTCGAGCTCACCCCATCTTTCCATTACAGGTGATTATTGACACTGCAAGAGTGGGTCAACACAGGCTGTCATTTTGGTTAGTGACCTCGTAGGGAGGTTGTTACAGTTTTTGTTCAGTTTTATTTAAGTTTATCTTTGCGTTATTTTGATATAGATAATGTTTTAGCGTGTAAATTGAACTGGGCATGTGCCTTTCTTTATTTCGAACTATTTCACTTGTAAATTATACATTTTGGAACTTAGGCCCCTTTGGGAAATGTTTTATTTTCATACCGTGTTTTAAAAATGGATTTGAAATGTTATTCCGTTGCAAAAATGCTTTATTTGGCCAAATATGAAATCACTATAGATTTACGAATGAGTTGGATTTCGCTGCAAGTATTTTAAATGAATTTCATGTCTACCGAAAGAAACCATTGTTTGATGGCCATTGTACATTTTAATTTTCACATCATAGCCTATTTAATAGAAAGATATGAAGTTGAGACTGAGAAAGAAAGAAAACGAACCACGTGGCCTCCGGCTCTCGGCGAACGAACAAACGAACGGACGGGCGCGCGCCGTCTCCGCGCGCGGCCCGAGCGACGGACCTTCGCAACGGACACAGAGATGATCGACCGGGAGCCGAGGTGTCACACGCATTCATCGAACGCCCTAACCCTGCGCTCGGTCCTCAAGTGCCATGCTCGAGCGGGTCTGAGGCTAGGCGCACTAATCATATGCCCTAACCCCATCGCTCGGTCTTCGAGCCTAATCTAATCACATCGTGTACCCTGACCCTGCGCTCGGACCTTGAGCCTATGGTCTCACTATTGGTGTATGACTACATATATTCAAATCAACCCATGTAGCTCAAACATATGAAACCATTCATCGATAACAATTTCAATCATTTTTCATGCAAGGAATATAGTTAAGATAACAACTAGGTCAAACTACTCACCTCGGGTCCCGTGCACCGATGTCCCCTCGACATTCGGCCCAGTCCCGCGATATACGCTCAAATCTGCATTATATTAACTCAATTTCAGTTCCTCATGAAATGTTATTTAATTCTGGTCCCACTACCTCTAATCGGTCTTAGTCGACCCAAAATTCGACTCGGTCAAACTTGGTCAACCAGTCAAACTTAGTCAAACTTGGTCAACCTCAGTCAAACTCGGTCACCTTAGTCAAAGTTGGCCAACATTGGGTCAATATGGTCAAAATTAAGTCAATTGGGTCAAAATTCACAATTTTTAACACTTAACCAATTCTAAGCCTTTTAGTTTAATTTGCGCAAAAAATTTGTCAATTTTCTTGCGATCAATCCAGCTGTTGGATTTGCACAAAACTTTCCAGATTTTATTCCGATCCTTCAAATATTCACTAGAATTTTATGTTTCTATTTTTGGATTTCATTTGATACGTTTTCCAACTGAAATAACAGGAACCTTCAATTCTGGATTTTCCTTTCTATCTATAGAGTGGAGTTCCTGAATTTCCTGTGATAAATCCGACCGTTGGATTTGTATGAAAATTTTCCAATTTGATCTAAATGATTCAAATATTCCGTAGAAGTTTTGTTTCAAATTTTCTGTTCTCATTTACTATGGTTTTTGAGTAGAATCATAGAGATGCTCAAATCTGATCCTATTTGTTCTAACTGCTCAGCAGGACTTCACAATTTCTTTGCTGTCAATCCGTATATCGGATTTGTGCAATATTTTTTAGTTATGATATAAACTTCCTTAGGTATCTCCAGAATTTTATCTCATGAATTTTGGACCCCGTTTAGTATGGTTTTCAAGGGTGATATCAGGAAATTTTGGTTTTTCGGATTGCATGTGACAGACAGTCAAGAGACAACTTATTTAGCCCCATTAGACTTATCTATTTGAGACCAAATTTTTACACAACATTCCTAGTTGTTTCATGAACGTATCTTCCAAATTTCAGGCAAATCAGACATGTCTAAGTATTTTTAATAATTAGTAACAGAAAGCACAAATTCGTTGTATCATGATAGATTTTTCAAAAATTTTCTAAGTATCAGATTAGCATGTTCGGTAGCCCATTTCGACATCCTTTTTGACGTGGTTCAAGTGCTCTTTAGCTATTCTTCATAAACTAGAAAATGAAGTAGACATAACAAGCTTCGAAACGAGCCATATTACTTGAAGATCGGAGTTCGGATGAGTGAGATATCGGCCTCGCAACACTGGACGAACTCAATGGTTTGATTTTTCTGGGTTTCACAGTGACGAACAGCCTCCCTTCGACGCCATTTTGGACATGTTTCAAGAGGTCAGTTGGTGTTTCTCATAAAATAAAAGTTGACGTAGACATTATAAGCTTCAAAACGAGCTATATTACATCAATATCGGAGTTCGGATGAGTGAGATATCGGCCTCGCAAATTTGGATGAACTCAATGGTTCCATTTTTCTGGGTTCATCCGTGACAAACAGCCGATCTTCGTGGTGATTTTTGTCTCAACAGGCCAGTGGTTTTGTCCAACGGTTTGCACAACCTTGAAGAGGGAAATGAGCTCTTTCCAAAGACACCAAGATCACCAAATTCCGAGCTCAGATGAGAGCGATATGAGGGGTGAAATGTACCTCGTTCAAACTAGATTTTTGCACAAAAACCAGATTTTGTGATGTTTGGAGGGGTTTTGCACGAACCAAAACGTGCCATGTGGCCACGCACGTGGCCGGGGGAATAGTCAGGCATGGAGGTTGCTTGGTTGGAGTTCACGGGGTGCAGGGGTGGCGTGCCGGCAACTCAACCGGTGGTCTAAAATTAGGTGCAAAACTGCGCCCCCCCCCTCCCCCCCCAAATGCTTGTTGCGGGTAGTGGTTGAAGGAAAGGAGGAGGAAGAAGAAAGAAGAGAGGAGAAAGGGAGGCGGGATGGGTCGTGTGCCCGGTCCACATGGGCTTGGGCAGTCCAGGCCCATGTGCCTGGGCTGCCTAGGTGCTTAACTTTTTTTTTTTTTTGTATTTACTTCTCCTCCTTTGTATATATGTATATATATATATACGTATATATACTCATTTTTCATCATTTTTTTCTAAAATTGTTAAAATTACTAATAAATCACCTTTGCATAAAATCTTCCAATTACACATCAATTTTCGTCATTTAAATAATTAATTCCTCCAAAATTAAATAATTACCCAAAATTTACATTTTTCATCCAAAAATTTCATTAATTACTCTAAGATTTTCATAATTATTCCGAAAATTCAGCAATCAATCCCAAAAATTATTTTCCTCAAGAACTTACATTTTCCTCATGATTTCATGTATTTCATGTATTTCATGATTTCATTGTATATTTTTCTATTATTCTAATTTTCTCCAATAAATAACTCAAAATTAAAAAAAATTGAGAAAAATTCATATATTTCTACTAAAATTTCAGAAAATTCATACATTAGACCCAATAATTTTTGTACATCAAATTATGGGTCGTCACAGATATTAGGAGGATTCACGAAGAAAATATGTATATTGACAAAGACATACCCAATTGTCCTCTCCATATTATGAATATGATTTTATTTATAAGAATGTTAGACAGACATACTGACATACATCATAAAATAACAACAATTATTTATTTGCACAAAGAATATGATTATTTCATACATTGTATTGTTTATTTATTTCTCATATTTCATAATAGTTGATAGTAAATGGTAAATAATGACTACTTGTATGATTATATAGTATGCCTTGTTTATCAATACAAATCTTGGTACATAAGAAATTTAGTGTAATAAGCATCTTTAGATTATAAATAGAAAAGAGAAAAAAAAATATATTTAGGATAATACTTGAGAACTATCCTTTTTGAACTTAGAAACTAAAATAGTAAAAGTAATTGGAATATTTTTTCCAAATCACATTAGAAAGAATAATTACTTGCGAACTACATATTTAGCTAATCTTTATTCTATATCATTTTTCAAACATTGTAGAAGAGGCGTAGGACATTGATAACCACATGCTTAATATAGAGACATTGGGAGATTATTATCATGCCAACCAACTGCTCAAGTAATAGTGTTCGTGACAATTTTACTTCTTAATTTCTTCTGGGTGTCAACATTTTCGACTATTTGTATTTATGGTCTAATTTTTCAACATTTTTCTTGACACTTTATAATACCTTGAAAATTTGACATTTAGTTAAATAAAATAATTAATCTAACAAATGCTGACAAAATTTACATAAAATGACTAAAAAAAAAGGGGAAATAGAAAACTTTAAAACTTTCACATAGAACATATGTTTTAAATATCTTAGGAGACATGGACCAATGAAATAGAACATTTAACTAGCTAGTGAAAATTGATCACTTAGGGACAAAACAGTAATTTTTCCACTTAAATGTCAAAAATATGACTCATATAAGCGCATAGTCATAAGAGTGACTTTTGGGCTAAAACAAACTTAAATGTCAAAAATAGGATATATTGAAAAATGTGACATGTGATACCCCCATATTGTGGTATTTGTACATAGTGTACCAAGCAATGTTGACAAGTGTGATGCCATAGTGCAAACACTTATCAGTTCCTCAGCTGAAATGAAAAGATCAAATGAATGCTTGCTATTAAATGAATGGTTGAGATTAAATCATAAGCCATTAGAGAGATTTTAGATCATGCAATAGAATCAAGGGTTGTAATTTGTATCACGAAGTGATAAGTTTATTTAAACATGACACGAAGTTAATGAGAATAAATATGATTGGGTCAAAATAGGTTAAACATGATTAGACACAATTAAATTATAGGTTATAAATAAGTTAACTTGCTAAATCTAAAACTGACATGTTTAACACAATTAAGAATAAGTTAATCATAATTTTTAAATAAGTTAACCTAAAATTGATATATTTAGTAATATGACAATAACATAATTTCTTTTTTTTTTCTTTAATTTTCTTGAGGAGACCTTTCTTTAATTTAATTTTAATAAGTTATTTATATTTTGTATTTTATTAGTATCTAAATAACTTTTAAAATTGGGTGATGATTATGTGATATACTTAATTTTTTTAAAAGAAAAAACTAATTACAGTATATCTTCGAAAAAACTATTATGTCTTTTTTTTTAATAAAGTAATACCTTTAAAAGACATTAGGACTAAATAAAAATATAAAACACAGCTGTCACTTAATTTTTTTTAAAAAAAAGTCTCTCCCCAAAAAATAATATGTCAACGCATGTATATATGACCCCAACTAGGGATATTGTTTTAGCTAAGTAGGTCAATTCAAATAGATAAGTTGATTTATGTCAACAAATTGATTTGGATTATATGAGGTTAGTAAGTTTATTAATGATATTTTATTATTGATTTGCACAATCAAATTAATAAACATACATACAATATTGAGAAATAAGACATAAAGTTGATTTCTAATTGCAAATGTGTTATTCTCATTGAAAAGCTTAAATTGATCATATATTAAAATCAAATATTTTTAGTAATCAATTTTATGTATACTATAACAGAGATGATTTCTTTGTTAATGTTAAAGATATTTGATAGGTGAAAAAGAACTATTAAATAAATGGATGTAGTGGCCGTTGGTATTTTTTGAGTTAAAATTTGAATTTAGACAAAAATAAATACCACATGTGTATCAATATTAAAATGGTAGCTAATTTGACAAAATAAATTATTAACTCAGTTAATTAAACAGTGAATTTGACTTATTTAAATAAATGTGTTAAATGTGTCATATTCTAACAATATGAATATAACTTGTTTAAATAAAAATGTTAAATGTATCATACTCGGGTTATCCGTTTATTGAACATGTCATATTCAGGTATGTGTATCATGAAACAATTAATAAACAGGTTATGTTTGAGTTGTTCAATCCATTTATAATTTGTTGACATGAATTACTACTTCTAAATAAAATATAAAAATATGTAGGGTATATATAGTGCCACATGTGAGTAGCTTTGACCTTGGATTTTGTCCAATAAAGTGGCAACTAAGTGTGGGGCCATCTCCACCTAGTTAATTAACATGTCCACCTAGTTAACTAACATGTGGAACATGGGATACAAGCATGGGGCACCACCCTTATTAAGAGACGGAAGCATATATACTAAACTACTAGTTTATCTTAATTTAATCATCATGTAACTAGAATACACGTTTTATTTTATTCAAACAACTAAATAAAATAAACCCTAACTACATGGGACGAATTGTGGGGAAGATAATTAACTATTCAATTGGAACAAAAACTTAGTTAATAAAGATAAGAACAAGCGTATACAAGTTAAACAAGAAGATTACATTGAAAAGTTTCATAAATACCAAATTTCCCATGATTTCTCTTGTTCTCGTAACTCTAATCAACCTCTTCTTACTCCCATCATCTTTTATTGACTTCTCCACCTCTTTCCTCATCTTGCATAACCATTAGAGAACCAACCCTAGACCTTGGTGAAAAACATCAAGGTAAAGCCATAAAAACCTCTTAAACTCACATAGCATGTCGGGGCCCATTCCCTAGGCCCAAGAGCAGCTCGACTCATATAATGACCCAACGAACCCACTCACCAAGTCAAATTCACCTAATCACTGTTAATCCATTTTAACTACAACAACAAGTGATGTCAAAACAATTTAGGGATTCTATAATAATCCCACATCGGCTGGATCTCAGAGTCGAGACTAGGCTATAAGTGCATACACGGGTAGTTATTAGTGCCGAACGCTTTTGAGAGACTCAAGTTCGAGTCTTTCCAAGAACAAAACCCGACACCCAGGCAGTGGTGGCTAAGGTAGGGATAATATCGGTACATAGTGGGCCCAGATTGTTACAAATGGTATCAGAGCAGGCTCTGGGTGTAACAAGTGTGTATTTCGAGGATGAGATGGCTTCAAAGGGGGGCGAATTGTAATAATCTCACATCGGCTAGACCTCTAAGTTGAGACTGGGCTATGAGTGCCTATATGGGTGGTTACCAGTGTTGAGCGCTTTTGGGAGACTTAGGTTCAAGTCTTGCCAAAAATAAAATCCCACACTCGGTCAATGGTGCTAAAGTGAGAATAATATCGATACGTAGTGGGCCCAGGTTTTTACAGATTCATTTTGGTAAGGGCAAAAATAAACAAACATTATAGAGAGAGTTATCATTTAAATAGTACATATTGTTTTGTTTTAGAAATACACAGTTGACCATATTTACGTGTACAGAAATGACCAACCTCTAAAAAAAAAATGAAAAATGAAACAATCCACTAAGGGACTAGGCTATTACCACACATTTGCTTTCGTTAGCTACTGGGGAACCTAAAATGTTAATAGAGTAGTAAACCTAAATTTCAATACGGCTCAGTGAGTATTAAAACCAGCATGTTGCATATAACCAACATTTTCAAAAATGGTACATGTATGCATGAACAATAATGATAAAATAGTGCTTGAAAGTATGACATAAAATAAAAGCAGTTATAAACAATGTAATAGTTTAAAGAATAACATGCTAGTTAAAAAATATATTTGAACTAAGGTTTCAAATCATCTAATCCAACCGTATGGTCATCACTCGAACGGGTTGTAAGTGAGACGTATTGATCATTTAAGCGAGTCATGAGCTAGGCGTATTCCTCGAATACCCTAACCTCGTGCTCGGTCCTCAAGTGTCGTCACTCGAGTAGGTCGAAAGCAAGGCACGTCGATCATATGCCCTAATCTCGTGCTCGGACCTTGAGTTTAATCTCGATCACATTGTGTACCCTGACCCCGTGTTCGACCTCGAGCCTATGGTCTCATTATATATATATACTTCAAATTAATTGATGTAACTCAAATCACGTGAAACCATTAAACCCATGTTATTTACTCATGTTTTATGCAAGAAATACAATTTAAAGTAAACACTTAAATTAAACTACTCAACTTGGGTCCCGCATACTGATGTCTCATCGATACTCGGCCCAGTCCCACAATATATGTTTGGATCTACGTTATTTAAACTCAATTTTAGTTCATTTGAGAAATGTGGCTCAACTCTAGTTCCATTATTCCTAATTAGTCTCGATCAACCTAAATTTGATGCAGTCAAATTTGGTCCACCAGTCAAACTTAGTCAACTAGTAAAACTTAGTCGAACATGGGTGAATTTTGGTCAAATTGGGTCAAAATATCTAATTTTTCACAAAAATTTCTAGCTTTATGTTCCATTTGTGCAATAATTTTTTTTTTTTATTTTTCTACAATCAATCCGTGCATTGGATTTACGCGAAATTTTTCGAATTTGATCTAAACCCACTAAATTGTGACGACCCATGTTTTGATATACAAAAATTTTTGGGTCCGATATATGTATTTTCAAGAATTTCAATAGAAATGCATGGATTTACTTAAAATTTTCTCAATTTTATATTATTTATTGGTGAAAATGAGAATAATTGAAAAAAATATGATTTTGATGAAAAGATACACGGAATTATGAGAAAAATGTAATTTCTGGAGATAAATGATTTTTAGGATTGATTATTAAATTTTGGAATAATTATAGAATATTTAGAGTAATTAATGAAATTTTAAGGAAGAAAATGTAATTTTTGGTGAATTATCCAATTTTTGAGAAAATAATTGTATAAATAATGGAAAATGATGTATAATGGAGAGTTTTAATGAGAAATGATGATTAAATAATTTTTGATGTTTTTTTTTAAATGCAAAATTTGGATAGATGTATGCCAATGTACAAAAGAAAAAGGTAGTTGGGGGGGGGGGGGGGGGCTTGGGCTGACCCCGGCCCCAGCGGCCGAACCGACGGGGGTGCCCAGTGCCCGCGCTTGGTGTGCAGGTCGGCCCACGTGCCCAACAATAGAAGCCCTCCTTGTTTTGTCGTTTTTGGCATTAATTTTGCTCGATTTTTCAAGATTTTTGGCATTTTTCAGCAAGAAAACAATGGATTGCCATGGTTTTGGCCATCTCATCCCACCTCATGAGCAAGCTAATGAGGGATGACAACTGGTAGTCTTGCATAGAAGCTCAAGGACCACGTAGATGGCCATGTGGCACCCTATTTTGCCATGCAAACACCCCCTCCATGCAACAAAACCACCCCCTTAAGCAAGAGTTCCTGATTTTTCAGATTTTTCTTCCATCTTCTAAAGCCTGTAACTTCTTCGTTTGACCTCCTGAGTGTTTTAAGGCTCTTTGGAAAGCTCTTGCCACTATCTATAAACTCCCACAAACAGCTCATTGATCTTAGAACCATTTGAGGCTGAAACAACCAAGAAGAGGTGTTGTTCATCAAGTTTTAAAACCAGAAAATAGAAAAACTATGTTGAATCAATCTTTGGAGCTTCGATTCCTAGGCCATTTCAGGTCCATTTTGGAGGTATAATAGCTCGTTTTAAACCTTGTAGAATCTACTTTAATTTTTAGTTTTTAAAAATAGGAAATAAACTCTAGAAATACGTCAAAAATAAGGCTGAAGTGGGTTGCTCGCCAACTGTGACAGCAGTTTTGCAGGAAGGTTGTGTTGGAGGGCAACTTTGAACCACCATTTGAAGTGGATAGGAACATTGGATCAGGCCAAGGTTTAGAGTGGGACTACAAGAAGGTATAAAGTTCAAACCATAACCCTCTGTGAATATGATTTACCATGCTTACCAATAAGTCCTGTTAGTCAGAAGTCTAGGACTTAGTAAATTTTTTGAAAAATTTCCTTAGATTGCTATGTTCGAACTTGCAATTGAGAGTGGTTAGGGTTATGCTTGCTTACTATTTTGAACGAAACCTAGTGAATTAGTGTTTTGGGATCTGAGAACCCTTAAAACTAGCAGAGGAAAGCCTCGGATTTATGCTGTATAAAGGAGAAATTAGGCACTTAAAAAGCTTAGAAAAATTGGAAAATTGAAAAGCTGTTTTAAGACTGAAATGTAAAGAGTCAATTGAGTGACCAAAAACGATTATTTTGGGCTGAAATTTGTTGAAAAGGTCACTGGATATGTCTAGAATATACATGCCAAATTTCAGAACATTCTGAGTTTGGAAGGTAGGTCAATTGGAGCACTTAGTGACTGCCTGTCACATGCAGTTCGGGGAAACCAAATGTCCTAATATCACTATTGTAAAACATATCAAACGAGGTCCAAAAATTGTGAAATAAAATTCAGGTAACTTTTTAAGAAGAATAGATCACATTTGGAAATCTTTACATAAATCCAACAATTGGAATTATCACAGAAAATTTGGAAAATTTACTGAGCAGATACGAAGAAAAACCCAAAATTCTTGTGATTTAGCTGAGAATTCTGAAAGTAAATTGAATGACCAAAGCTCCGTTTTTTGAGCTGAAATTTGGTGGAGAAATTTATAAGTATGTCGAGAATATGCATGCCAAATTTCATAGCATTCTAATATGGATAACTAGGTCAAATTAGGCAAACAGTCATTGCCTATCACATAAAATTTGAGAACACATAGACCCAGATATGTCAATTAAAAACACTATCAAATTGAGTCCTAAAATCGTGATTTAAAATTCTAGGGAAGATCTAAAGAGTCTAGAATATATTTGCAAAATTTGGCACAAATCCAATATACGGATTACCCGCAGAAAAATCGGCAAGCTCGCTGCGCAAGAGAGCAAAGAACCCAAAACTTGGCTAAATGTTTAGATTTTGGGATTTTGACCCAAATTGGACCCAAATGGCCTATGTTGATCCAATTTGGGCACAAATGGACCAAAAGTGACTAGGATGACCACATTAACCAGAGTTGACCAGGTTTGTCTGATTGGCCGAAACGGTTCGTGTCGATCTAAACTAAGTAGGGACAGTGATATTAGAGATTAGGCTACTGCATAGATAGAATTGAGACTGAGTTTAATTGGTGTAGATTCGAAAGAGTACTACAAGATTGGGCTGGTTGTCGATAAGACATCGGCGTGTAGGACCCGAAGTGAGTATTTTGACTCAAGTGTTTTCCGTGACTTTTATTCCTTGCATAAAACTTGTATGAAATGTCATGGTTTAAATGGTTTCACAAGATTTACATACATCTGATTGATTTTGAGATTGGTAGATGTACATGAGTAGTGAGATCATATGCTCGAGGGTCGAGCTTCGGGGTCAGGGTACTTGATGCGATTGTGATAGACTCGAGGTCTGAGTGTCAGGGGTTAGGGCAAATGATCAGTGCGCCTAGCTCATGAACCCGCTCGAGTCATGGCACTCGAGGACCAAGCTAGGGGTTAGGGTATTCACAGAGCCTAGCTCACGACCCACTCGAGTGGCTAGTATGCTTGACTTAGGACCCGCTCAAGCGATGACCATAGGTTGGATTTGTTAAGTTAACCTAGCTTGGATATGATTTTAACTGGCATGGGTTTAAGATGTTTTTTGAAACTGTTACACTGTTTATAATTGTTTTCATACTATGCCATGCTTTCGAATGCCATATCATTTTTACTGCTCATGCATACATGCATTATTTTGGAGTATTGGTTATGATTGACATGCTGATCTTTCTACTCATAGAGCCACGTGGATTTTAAGCTCACTACTCTATCATTATTTTAGGTTCTTCAGTGGCTGATAAAGGAAAAGGTGTGGTGATCGCCTGACTCCCTGACGATTCCTGTCCCCTTTCTTTTGGTCTTTTGAATTAGAGTTTGGTCACTCCTTGTTTGTGTATAAGTGGTCATTTATGTATTTTGGACAAGACTAATCTGTAATGAAATGCTTCCATTTGTATGTTGCTTACTTTTGCCTTTAAGTGTTTCAATTGTTTTGATATCGTCTGTTGTTTGAGATTGGAAAAGGCTTAAAAGTGGCTGGGTGAACTCGACGTGGTGAGCGAGTTCGTCGGGCCACAGTGCTGGTCGAGCCGCGCTTGGCTTAGAGAAGGGGTCCCAACATAAATATTTACCAAAATTTTAGATTGAGATTTTTGGTCTTCATTTGATAAGGCTTTTAAGTAAAATATTAGTAATTTTACATATAAATTGACCCACTTACCCAACTTAGATTAGGACAAAATTCGGTACACTTGTTCTTGAGATACCCAACAAGGGTTCTACCAAATTTTAGCTTAAAATACCAAGGTTTACATCACAATGAAGTGTGTTCTTGAAGATAAGGCACAGTTTAAGTTTGGGGGTGCGCATTAAAGATTCTTTAATTTGAGGTTATTTTTCCTTTAATTTTTATATAATATTATGTATTACTGCTTCTAAACTGCATATATTTATGGGCATATCACATAATTATCTAATATTGAAATTCTTTCATTACATTTAGATATCATGATCATATTAGCTTTAGAACATGAGCATAGAGAGCATATAGGTGTCACTTAGGCTAGATCCATGCTACATTTTTGAATATTTTCATTAAGTAATCTATGAAATTAAAAATTCCTCTAATGTGATGAGACAAAGAACTAGGGTACTTTTAAACAGTCTATGTGCTTGGTTTATCCAAAATTTGAGCTTGACAGATCTCTTTAGTCTTACGTAAATTGAGAATCCAAAAACTAAGGAAAGTGAAGAGTGGTGACCAAACCACAAATGAAGAGAATTTTTCACAAACTCTTAAAATAATTAAATCTATCTTGAATACTACTTAAGAATGACTCTATGAGGGAAACGAAGTAGGCCATCTTTGTATGAGTTTCAGCCTTAAGGCCGGTCCCAACACTTATTATCCTTTGTAACCAATTTTGAGCCTTATAGCCTATTTTTCTTATGATGAACCTAAACAATATATATAGACACTTTATTCTTTTATGCATGCCTCAATTGAACCTAGTTGTATGTACTCGCAGTTATAATATTGCTTATTCTGATGATGTAAAAGAAGGAGGGGGTGCTAATATTGAGATACATATGTTTTCAGTTTTTATTTCTGTTTTTGATATTGTTTTAAAAAAGAAAAAAAAAGAAAAAAAAATTACATATTTAACATTTCAATATTGTCAATAAAAGTTGAACTTCCTACTTTTGTATGAGTGTACATATGGGTATAGATTGACGTGCATGTGATTAATTAAGTTTCGGGGAATTGTGAAAACAATGTTGTGAGTATGAATGAAGAACAAAAAGGGATTAAACAGAAAGGATCAAGCTACATTGAGAAAATCAAATAAAATAGGTTGTTATTATTGATATGAGTATATAATTGAGTTAGAATTAAAATCATGTAACACTTAAACCTTGAGCCAGACCATGTTACAACCTAAAAGAAAGACCACTAATCCTGACTACAGTTTGACTTGAGTAGAGGATAGATAGAGGAAGACATTGAAAGGGTTTGTGTACTTAGATATTAGGAGATGATTTTTAGGAGTGGGATGACAATTACAAACCACCTACAAAGTCTAGAAGGATTGAGATACTAACTAATGAGAGGGTGAAGTTGAAGAAGAATGGAGGATGATCTGAAAATGTAAACAACCTAAATAGCCTTAGGGAAGTGTTAATGAATCACAAATTAGGGATGGAAGATCGAGGTCACAAGGATGAGTGAAAAGGAATTTAACTCTATATGGTATAGTGTATTAGTTTTAGAGTTTAGTCATTGTTCAGGGACGAATAATAGTTTAAGTTTGAAAGTATTTATTAGTTGCATTGCTTGCTAACATTATATATATATATATATATATATATATATATATATATATATATGTAATACCCACTAATTTTA
>JAJIYU010013039.1:0-14119 GCA_030144865.1 Tinospora cordifolia
TGCTGCTGCTCGAACGAAGAGGAAACCATGCATGAAGATAAATGGAAAACAGAGGAGAATTGGTGGGACGGATGGCAAACGATGGATGATGGCTAGAACGAATGAAAAAACAACTTGCTACAGACGGTGAAGAAGAACTCAGAACCGAAGCTGGTGCGTGAGGCAGGGGAAAGAGAGCAATGCTACTCTGTTGTTGTCGCTGCTGCAACTACAACTGCTGCTGGTTGGGGTTCGTGAAACAAAGGAAAGAAGAACATGCAGCTGCTCAGAGTCGTTATTGCAGAACCGTGATGGAAAACAAAGATAGTGGGGCGGAAATTCTGCTGCTGCTATGTTGAAGAAGAAGAAGATGAAGAACGAAGAGGAAGCTGCTGTGCAGCATGAGTGGAGAAGGGGATTAATGAAGCTGCCACTCGTAGTTGTATGAACAGGGGTTGCTGCAAATTTGGTGTTCTGGTTTGGGACAAACAGCGATATGATTTGAGTTGCTGGCCGAGAGATGGGTGTAGCTGTTGCTGCAGTCTGGGCAGGATGAAGGGATCCGAGCTGCTGGTAATAATTAGAAGGGAGGAAACAGAGCAACGATGCTCTGTTGCTACATTGCTGCAACGGTCGAATGAAGAAGAAGCAATGCAAAGAAGAAGCATTGAAAACAGAGGAAAGGAGATTGGCGAGCTGAAGAATGAAGAAGGAGAAACAAGAACGAAAAGAAGAGATATAGCTGTGTTTGGAATGAAGAATAGAGATGTATTGCTAGGTGTTTCTCTGCATGGTAAAGAAGAAGAAATTTTAGCTTCGAAATTTATATGGCTGCTGGACAATGAACATAAATAAAAAAAATATGTGTTGGAGCTGCCGAACGAAGATTGAAGAAACTAGCACTTGTTGCTGCAACATGGGCCGTGAAGAAGGAAGAATTTGGAATTGTTGGATGATTTGGGTTTTTGTGAACTTGGTTTCGACGGTGGAAAAACGAAGAAGTTGGGAACGAGAAGAACCACTGCCGGACGGAGAAGTGAAGAATGGCTGCTGGACGTTGCTGCAGTCCGGCCATGATGGTGAAGTTGTGCTACTTACAGGAAAAAAAAAGGAGGAGTCCGTGCTTTGGCTTTGGTGCAGTGAAATTGGGATTTTGGTAGCTGAATATGAATTGATTTGCTTGACGGCAAATTAAGCTGCGGAATGCGATCCCGTTTGGGCGACAGTCCATCGTTGGCATAATTCGCGCGAAGAAGATGATGCAAGGTACGAATTGCGAACTTTTAATCTTAGATAGTATAGAAATTAATTTTAGTTAATCGTAAATGTAAATGAAAAAATAACAAAAATATTTTATTCAATTAAAATTCAAATAAAACAATTATAGAAATTAGTTTAGGATATTTCTTTAGTAATTTGAATTAACTAGATCTAATCTTATATTAAATATAAATTATTGAACACGAGGATAATTTGATGAAATAAAAATTAAACAAATTAATCATTTCAATCATAATTGGGGAAATGGTTCTCCAACATATCAATAATTTTATTTAATATTAGAAGTTTAAAATTCAATAATTTAAAGTAGTTGAAAAACATGAAAAATAAACTTCTTGCATTAAAAATCTTTTATAAGAAAATATTAGAATCTTAGACTTCGCACTAAACTTAGAACGTCTAGACGTCTTATTTTGTTCGTAATTAAATTGATCATGATGTTAATAAATTATTTATATTACAACAATTAAGTTATTAGAACTTTGATTATATGATAAAAGCTTGCGAGTAAATTATTAAAGTCAAAATTTCAAATTAAGGAAATTTAGAAGACTGAGAAACTATTTTAATTAGAATATATCAAATTTTAGAATTTTAGAATAATCATAAATTAGTTGGAAGTAATGTTTAAATTTCATAATTATTTTAGGAATTAGTTAAGCCTAAGAGTAATCCCATTAAGTGTTAAATTTCATATTTATATATTTTAGCTTATTGAGGATCTCAAAGGGAAGCAAGGAGCCCTAGAAATTGGCGAAATTAGGTGGGCGTGACTTCCTTGCTCATCTGTATTACATGGATTTAAGATTCAAAGCATTTGTGTAAATAGTTCTAGGTTATTAGAATTTATTAGGAAATTGATTGAAATTGTTTGGCTTGTGTGAATGATGTGTGATGTATGATGAATTATTTAATCCATGCGTAATTAATTTATGACATGATCTTGCAATTAGATTTACTCAAATATGACATGCACGACTAGGAGCATATGCTTCTAGATCTTCTTGTTTACTCATGCATCTGATCATGTTAACTTGCATGCATAATTGAATTATTTTTCTAGTGTATGGTGTGATACTTGATGTGATTGAAACTGTTTGAAAAACTAAAATAAGACGATGGTTTATTAAGAATCCACGTACTGGTACGATTGACGAGCCTGAAGCGGATCGAAGTGGCATCTCCTATATGTCACTGCTTGAAATTGTCGAGCTACAAGGCGGATCATAGGTATCCCCACCCGGAGCTATATGTGACAGCTCGAAGTCTTTGGGAGACGGTACGAGTCGCGATAAATACACTCTCTTAGGCTGTGATGTGAGTGTCGATTGATTTTAGACGGTTATTAGAACCCTCTGAGATTTGATTGGATCACAGGAAATACCAAGAGGTATCTCAACCCTCTTCCGGTCTTAGACTCCAACTAAATAAATGAATGTTTAAACGCCTAATGCTTGAAAGTGTTTGTAATGTTTTGGGCTAGATTTGAGTTCACCAGATATGATTTTCATTGGATTGTAGATTTTACTGAATTTGATTTTTACTGAAAATGAATTTTATCGGATTTAATTTCACCGAAAAATGAATTTTCTTGAATATGATTCTGAAAAAGGGGTAGTATGGGTAGAGATATAGGTAAGAGTGAAGTGATGCTAAAGTATTTGAGTCACTGGTTACAGTTGTGACTTGAATACTAATGGGTCTTCCCAATAGTTGATCTCTTCTTGAGGAAGGTACCCCTGAAGGTTAACGGCCCTCCTTGGAAGAAGTACCCTTGATGGTTTATCTTTGTAGTGGTCCTCATATGGTTGGCGCCTTCTTTAGAAAGAGTGCCCCAATGGGTTGGCCCTATAGAATTGTTGTTGAAGGTTGGTGCCATTCTTAGAAGGTGCACTGTCCCTGATGGTTTGATCCCAACCTCGGGAAGATGTCCTTAAAAGTTGCTCCCTACTCAGGAACAAGTCTGATTCGGGAACCATAGCATCATCAAAAATGCAATGGAGTTGAACATCATGACCGTAGGTCTAAGTAGAGAACCAGTGCTATCTCTGGAGTACAGTGGATCATAAATAAAAATTAAAAACTTTTAGGACATAGGTTAGAGACTGATAACGTATTTAAACGCACACTTGTTTGGTCAGGACCCGAGTTTGGGAGGAGCATGTATTTTGGTGTCTATGTAGGATGGGGTGCATAAGGATTTGAGGGTACGGAGGAATCTTGAATTCGAAGAATGACGGACCATGCTTGGTGAGTGATTGATTTCTTTAGCTGAACTAGTACGCACTATATTGTACTGGGATGGGGCGGTACAGTATGGTGGGGCTTATGTCAACCTTAGAAACGTCTGTGGGTGCATTGCCGCGCTATTTTTAACCAAGAGCTCAGTTAAAGATGGCGAGACATGTGTAGTCATAGATATCGAGACACTTGTGTCATTGTTTGGGTGTAATGTAATTCCGACTGGAAGTCTATGTGGAAGGGCGAATGTGGGATGGGGCACACGGACCTAAAAGCACAGATGGAAGCTTTGGGATTGCATTATGCTAGCGTGCATTGGATGTTTGTTTGTTAGGTGATTGTTTGTTATATACATAGTTTGATTATTTAAGTAATAAAATCCAAACTCCTGTACCCAGAAACAGACGAAATATTGCTGACTTAAAAACATAAACCCCTAGACAACTGAGACAAATCGAGAACTTAGAGACTATGCACCTAGAGTCACCCTAGCACGAAAAACGCGAAAGGGCATGGGCGTATAAGAAGTAGTGGTCAATAAGATAAGTGCGGTACCAGAAGAAAACATAAAACATATATGTAAACCTATGGAAAAAAAACATTGTCCTTCAACTTAGCATGAATGGATCATGGAACGCTGAGTTAAATTCTTGACTTGTTATTCATGTCAAGAGGTGAGAGATGAGCCTGTACTGGGTGGTGAGAGCACGTCGAGGGTGGCAATGACCTGAGAGACTTTAGTAATCCTGGAATTGACAACAGAGATTTCTCAGAAAGTGAGATTGGAGATTACTCCAGGACTTGTGGAACAAGTGATGTAGACTCCACAGTCATTGGCATTACCACAGTTGTCGGTGCCTACTTAAACATAAGTATAGTCACCAGTGCAACTAGAACCTCAAATGCGGCTACAACTTTGAACTCATCAGATAGATAGGCCTATAGGTACGGGGCCATGGAGTAGATCAGTCATTATAATAAGGGAGCAACGGGATTTGTTGAATGAATTCCAGAAGTTGAGGTCTAGTACTTTGAAGGTGTGACTGATCCCTTTGGAGTAGGAAGGTGGCTCATCGAAATGAATCAACATTTGAAGGCTTTGGGAGTGACTGGACATAGAAGGGTGACGTTAGCCGCATACCAATTGGTGGGACTGACATATTATTGGTGGAATACGAGTGAGAATGACTTAGAACAAGGAAATAAAGGGTGCGATCATACCAGCACTAATGCACCGGATCCCATCAGAACTCCGCAATTAAGCGTAATTGGGGGGAGAGTAGAAACAAACCAGATCAGAAAAGTGATAGTAGAAATAATAGTTGAGGTCTCAAAGAGAGAAATATTAGAGGTTACTCTCAGGATTGGAGGAAAATGGTGAAAACCCTGTAGCTAACAGTAACACTACAGGCGTGATTAAGGAAGTACAACCAACACGATAGAGCACTAGCCATTGTACCTTTTTCGTTCGCGGTGACATACGTAGTCTTGTTCGAAATCTTATCAAATGTGGAGAATAGAAGAAAATTTTTGTAAATTAACCATTTGCTATATTCGAAGAGAACCTTCAGGCTAGGAGAACTTCTCCCTCTGTCCGAGTTGAGCAGATGTTTGAACAGATACAAACCAAACTTTCTGGAATATCCCAGTTCAACCTTTGTCTGATACCAGGGAAGGAGACATCGGCTATATATGGTTTGTCGATTAAGGAAAGTCTAGCTGATGTTGGCATTGTGACTCAATGCATTGTTCCAACAAGGGTTAATGATCAATACTTAACAAATGTTCCCCTAAAGCTCAATGCCGAACTTGGTGGCTTAAATTCTTTGTTGTCAGTCGAACAATCTCCTTCTAATGCCTGGATCTCCAAGGCTCCAACCATCATTCTTGGAATAGATGTTTCACACGTATTCCGAGTTAGTATGATCTACTCTCTATTATTGTAGTAGTTAATTCTAGATAGTGACCATTGATCTCTCGATATAGGGCATTGGTAAGAACATAATCGCCTAAGGCTGAAATGATGGAACAGTATAATTAGATAAGTACCTGTTTGAGCCATCTGTGCCAGAGCCTTATTTTGAAAGCTACAGTTGTCACCACACAAACTGCGAGATTACAAGAGGAAGGAATAATCAAAATGTTTGAATAGCTCAAGTTCATCCCAGGTGAGAGCATACCCCAGATTATTAATAAATTTCTAAAATTCTTTTATGGAAAAGTTCGAAATGTTGCGTGTGATACATGTGTTAGGATATCCCAGTTGTTATATTAAACTACATCAACAGTTGTGGATTTATAAGTCTTCTCAGCGGTGGCTAGGGAAGAAAACAAGGTTCATAATCGTTCCATTGAAAAATAGGAAATAATTATTCCAGAATTACTAGTGATAATGGAAGATATGATGTTTGAAGCTAGAAGGTGGTGACCATTATAGGTTTGCTCAGTGATGGGAAGGACTTGAGGAAATTTTAGTTGATTATTTGAGAATGGTTTCAAAGAAGAAATAAATGCATATAGGGTATCATTGTAAAGCAATGAATCTAATGTGGGTGAATGAATACCCTAGTCGTATTCATAAATCTGAGAGGTAAGATCTGGTAGAATCTGAAAGGATTCTCTATGTAGAATCAGAGTGGCGCAGAGGAAATGTAGTGGATCATTGTAAAGGCGAACTGTTTGTCGACACTAATTAACTTAACCCAAATTTTGAGGACGAAATTTTATTTAAGGGCGGTAGATTGTAACACCCCGTAACTCTGTGATCATGCCACGTCATGAGCGGATATAAAATGAATAAATTAATAAATCGAAAAATCGATATTGGTTGAATTGAATTAGCTAATGATGATAATGAAGGAATTAGAGTAACGTTTTAGTTAAATATCGACATAAGCTATAAATTGACAGAATAGTCGAGTAGCAGTCGATGAAATTATTAATGAGCTAAAATCCAAGATTTTTGTTGAGACGAAAAGAAAATAATAATAATAATAATAAATAAGGCTTTAAAGAAATGTGTGGAGAGTAATTAAATTCAAATTTTGGTTTATTAGGTTAAGTTTATTAAGATAATGTAAGGTATACAGGTATATGGATTCATATAATGGAATTTCATAGATGTATAGAAAAATAAATAAATAAATAAAAATAAATTGTATACATATACTTATATAGCTGATTTAGTGGGTGTGTCAATGAGAAGTTGGGAAATGGACGGAAGAATGAAGAAAAGCAGGGGCGCTGCGTTGGATGAAGACGCTGAAACAGTCTAGAACAATGATGAAAATAAGAAGAGAGCTGGTGCATTTGGGATAAAATCGCGATCTGAATTCGTTGGTTGCAGCTAGGTGGGATGTGAACAGAAAATAGAGGACCTGTTACCGAATGAAGCACGAGAAAAATGAAGATGTGTTGCGTTTGGTATGAGGGTGTTAAAACACCAGGAAGAAGAGGAAAAACCAACAATTGTTGCTGGCCGGTGCAACTGCTGTCGGACAGTGAAGAAGAAGAGAGCGTCGTGTTCTAATGAAGAGGTAGATGAACTGAAGGAGGTGGTGTGGTTTGATGAGAAGAACAGAGGGGAGAAAGAAAAATAGAGCCGTGAAGCTCTGTCGTTGCTGCTGCTGGAACAAATGAAGAAACAGCTTGCTGCAGACGGTGAAGAAGAACTCATAATTGAAGCTGGTGTGTGAGGCAGGGGAAAGAGAGCAACGCTACTCTATTGTTGTCGCTGCTGCAACTACAACTGCTGCTGGTTGGGGTCCGTGAAACAAAGGAAAGAAGAACATGCAGCTGCTCGGAGTCGTTATTGTAGAACCATGATGGGAAACAAAGATAGAGGGGCAAAAATTTTGCTGCTGCTACATTGAAAAAGAAGAAGATGAAGAACGAAGAGGAAGCTGCTGCGCAGCATGAGTGGAGAAGGGGATTAATGAAGCTACCGCTCGTGGTTTCATGAACAGGGGTTGCTCCAAATTTGGTGTTTTGGTTTGGTACAAACAGCGATATGATTTGAGTTGCTGGCCGAGAGATGGGTGTAGCTATTGCTGCAGTCCGGGCAAGATGAAGGGATCGGAGCTGCTGGTAACAATCAGAAGGGAGGAAACAAAGCAGATGCTCTATTGCTATGTTGCTGCAACGGTCGAATGAAGAAGAAAGCATTTAAAACAGAGGAAAGGAGATTGGCGAGCTGAAGAATGAAGAAGGAGAAACAAGAACGAAAAGAAGAGAGATAGCTGTATTTGGAATGAAGAACAGAGATGTATTGCTAGGTGTTTCTCTGCATGGTAAAGAAGAAGAAATTTCAGCTTCGAAATTTCTGTGGCTACTAAACAACGAACATAAACAAAAACAAATATGTGTTGCAACTGCCGAACGAAGATTGAAGAAACTAGCACTTGGTTTATTTTACTGACTTTTCTTGTTTAACCATTTTGATTTAATAGTAGTTTTAAAATGATTCTGTTGCATTGTTATGAGTTTAATTTTTAAAGAAAAGAATGTTTGACAGAGAAAATTTTAGTAGCATCTCGATTTTCAACGGGCAACGATCTACACGTGAGGTAACACGTGAACGGAGGTCCGGCTGAAAATTGGGGTATTACAGTCTTCGTCTCCACTTTTCTTCTTTCCTTTTGCTCTGGCCGTCACCAACAATAAAAACTAACAACTGAATAATTAAAAAAACTAGTAATAAAACACCAACCTTACGACTCAAAATAACCCTAGAAACATCACTTAATCATACTACTACAGTCGTAGACTGCAGTAGCTTCGCTCAGCCCAGGAAATCTTGAATTTCTTCACTTTGCTCGACTGCTAATCGCACTACTGCAGCCACTTTGCTCGACTTCAAAATCTCATAAAAATCACACACATTTGGCTATCTTAGCCGCACTACCAAGGTTTGCATCACGTTTTTTGTGTTGTTTTCTCTTCGCCTTGGTGCATTCCTTCGAGTTTTGGCTATATCCTTGTTGTATATTGTGTGTATGTCCCTTTTTACGTAATTTAAATTACACAAATCATAGAAAACCTTCCTTGAACATTAAATCACAAATATAAATACATGAAAACCATATTGAAATTTTCTAAATGTATAAATAACATGCAATACTAATATAAATGATCATGCACCTAATTATAAATAAATATGTCCTATTTCCTACCTAAATCCATGAAAAACATATATAAAATATATATAATATAGTATGCTATGTAACTAACAAATATCCTCAAATTTAAACTATTGTTCATCCTCGAACAATGACTTTAACTGTAAAACTTACACACCATACCATTGTAACATCTCAAAAATTCGTATGAAATTTGAAAATTTATTTAGAGAATTATATGGAATTGACGGATAAAAAATTGGGTAAGTCCTAGTTTAATCAAATAAGGAATAAAATCAATTTAATGAATTTTTGGAAGAAAATATATGAATATAATGTATATCATGGAATATCATAGCCAAAAATACAAGGATATGTGCAATTATTGATGAAAATAAGATTAGAAAGTCAATTTGTATTAAGATTTGGCAAAAAATCGAAAATAGAACATAAAATTCGGCTGAAAATCATATAAATATAACTAAAAGTCATCCAACGGCTGCAAACCGTCGATCTGAATCCGATCTCGCGATCCGACGACCACACGCACCAACGCCCAAGCGCACAGGATAACAAAGATCGAACGAACGGAGATGATCAAGGACGATCGGACGGTCGCGACCAAAGCTGCGAAACCCGATTGCGAAGTCGCACGGTGCAACTCCCCGCACACCAATCTCAACCCTCCGATCTAATCCATGTGTGTGTCTCGAAGACGATCTGATGCGCCGGAAAAAAAATGCAAAAAAATTGACGAAAAATTCATCGAAATTAACAAAAAAAATCAAGACAAATACCAAAAATTGATTTTTAAATTTTGAAAAAAAAAAGTCTAAAAATACTTATTTTCCTCTTATAATTAAGAAATACGAAATTCTAGAGAAATTAAGTGTTTTACTCGAAGAAAAACTCAAAAGTTTCTATTTTTCTCCCTTTAAAAATCTATGTAAACCCCCCTAAGCTCTCACTGCCCTCATTCCAAAAATAAGAGTTGAAATTTCATCTTATTTTCTCTAAGCCTTCTTCTTGGCACCTCTTCTCATTTTTTTTTCCTTTCTCTTGTGTGTGAGAAGTTTTTCTCTTGGGTTGGAGAATTAATTTAGGTGATTTTCGTTGGCACTAATACGTGGGAAATTGCTACAGAAATTTCGAAAGAAAGCGTCACTAAGTAGAAATGATTTCTAGAACACCCTTCTATTCTTATTTAAATTTATGGCATACTCATTGTTTGTGTGTTTTTCACTGAAATCAAAGATTTTTTGTCGGGACCCCTTCCTTAGGACGAAGGACGAACCGACTGGCACAGTGTCCCAACAAACCCACCCGCGAGCCAAGCTTGCCAAGACACTGTTAAGCCTCAACATACGACACCACATCACACACTTTCAGAGTAATCATAAGGAATGCAGAAAAAATTTAACACATGAACACCAATAAAACTTGATATTTATCCAAAATGGGTCATTATAACATGTGTAGCAACGGGAGTGACTTCCATTATGTACAAGCTTTCCTCACCCCTATACATAGATTCTAACCCTCAAAACACAAAAAGTGCAAAGAAAACCTACCAAAAAGAGTAAGGGAATGCAACTCTATGCGATGACCACCCATTTGCCCTTATCTACGACTGAAGAACCTGAAAAGTTAGAGTAGTGAGCCTAATTGTCCACGACAGCTCAGTGAGTAATGCAGTCTAATTCAAACTTAAAACAAGTATTCCACGAATAAAACATGTGCCATGAATGCATGAGCAATAGCATTATATAGGTAAATGCAACAGTCAACACAATTTAAATTCATAATGCAGTCATGCACCTTCATTCAAAAATAGTTAAATAATGAAAACATTTGCCGAGGCTCGCAAGCTCTCCGAGGCGACTAAAATCACTAGAGCAGGTTGCAGACAGTTTGGCACATCGTGTCGACTTCGATTAGGTCTTATTGTCATTGCCATCATCGTAACGACGAACCAGGACTTATTGCCATTGCCTTATTGTGATGGCCCGATTAGGTCTTATTGTCATTGTCGTCATCGTAGGCCCACAAAACCCCCTCGGCAGGCACTCTGTGCTAGGTGGTCACCTCTCAGGGTCGTATGAGAGACCGACACAACTCACCCTAACCCTGTACTCTCGGACCTCGAGACTTGTTGCACTTTTCATTTAAAACCCATTTAGAAGAATGCAGATTTATCACAATATGTAATCTCATTTTCATAATGCACAGAATAACAAGCTTTAAGAAGTGAGTTAGAAAACACTACTCACAGGGATGCTCCACTCCCGGCGCTCCTCTCGCAACCGGTCGCGTCCCGCTAGCACTTGGTCCTGCAAAATCGACGTAACTTCTTAATATTAACATGGGACTTGGCTCACTCTAACTGTACATCATTGGTTAATCAATAACTTGACCTAGTCAAAAATAGTCCCCTATGTTTGTTTACCTTACCTTAGTTACTAAGCCAATTTGATTGACCTTGGTTAATCTTGGTCAACCCTAGTCAACTTATCATTTGCTGACCTAACTGGTCAACAGAGTCACACAGGGTCAATTCTGGTTTCATGGAGTCAATTGGGCCAAAAAGGGTCAATATTCCCAATTCCCATCACTTAGGCACAACATTAGCCTCTGGCCCTATCTGCGCAACCATTTTCTTGATTTTTCTGCGGGCAATCCGTTCATCGGATTTGCGCCAAACTTTTCATAACTGTTCTAGACTTCCTAAAGTTTTTCCAAAATCTTGAATCACTATTTTTAGAGATCATTTACTAGGGTTTGTAGGTATAACAACAGAGACTATACAGATCCCGTATACTCTGTGACAGGTAGTGACTTTTTGCCTTAATTGACCTACCTACACACATCAAAATGCCCTGAAATTTGGTAGGCAACTTCTAGACATATCTAAGGATCTCTCCACGAGATTTCAGCTCAATCTACCTAGGTTTGGTCGGTAAATTTTATCTCAGAAATTTCAGCCAAATTGCAGGAAATTTCTGGGTTCCTAGTTTCTACTATCATCCTAGTATTCTTTTCCCTCATTAAATCGCAATTCCATGGGTTATTTCTTGTAACTAATTGCAGTATACAGGTCATAACACATCCATGAATCAAAAACACTTTGAGTTAGTAACATACAATGCCAAACTCATGTCTATCTATCCACTAAGTTCTCTGTTGTATTTTAAAGAACACAAGAAGTCTGTTCTAGCACCCTACAATCATGGCATATTTGCAAGTATAAAAAAACACATCTATAAGGGCTCAAGGTTAGGTCTTTATACCCTTCTAGAACCTCTACTATGGGGTCTACAATGCCTCTGGTTCCAGCCTGCAAGGGGGCCTTTAGGTGTCCCAAATATAGCTCCTATTCTGGTCTCAAACTATTTCTGTCGGCACTATGGCAACAATATGTCTAACACTTAACAACAGTGGCTTATAAAACATATTAAACATTTCAGTTTTTGGTTTCTACTACTTTGACACTTGGATACACATGATAAGGAGGTAGGGTGATGGATTTTACCTCAGGGACGAGCCTAGAATGGTCCAAGAGTGAGCTTTCCCAAAAGTTGTTCCAACTGCAACTGTTACACAGTTGTAACAATGAGTAAGTAACCAACTTCGATGGTTAGGAAATCATATGTAAAGCTTCATTTCTTGTTTTCCAACGATTGGAGGTCAAAGTACTCATGAAAATGAAGAAAACGATCTTACCTCCAAAACGGACTTGAAACAGCCTAGGTTCCGAAGCTCCAAAGGTGGTTCCAACACAAACTTCTAGTTTTCTGGGTTTAAACATTGTGGACAGCACCTTTTCTTGAAAAGCTGCTTCAGACGGCTCCAAGATTGGGCAAACCACTTGTGGGACTTTGTAGATGGTGCTACAAGCTTCAAATCAAGCTATAGTTTGCTAGATTTGGCTGAGAAGTGAGGAAGATCCAAGCTAGGGAAGTTAGCTACAGAAATTTGGAATTTTTGGACTTTGAGCTCAAAGAAGCCATTTTGTTGCATAGGGGTGCTTGCTTGGCAAAGATGTGGGTGACATGTGACTACCCAGGTAGCACTCAACCTCACATGCTGGATGCCCAGTTGCCAACATTCATTGGCCACAATGGAGGCCATGAGTTGATGGCAAAACCATGGATTCAAATACCACGGATTCCCATGGTTTCCTACTAAAATTCTGTTGGAAATTCATCAAAAATCCCCAAAATTTGGATGTTTCTCACACAAAAGGACAAAATAAAAAGGAGGAGTGTTTTATTGGGCACATGGGCCGGCTAGGCGGACGGGCAGGCCCATGCGCCTGAGTCGAGTTCGCGCGAGCTCAAGCTCGTGCTCGGCTGGCAGTCCGAGACGGGCCACAGGCCCATCCCGCTGGCCCAACTGGGCCCGAGCCAGATTTCGGCCCATGCAGCCGAATTTCTCTTTTTTTCCTGTTATATATATATATATATGTATACTTTCATTTATACATACATACATACATATATATATACACGAATTTCCTGCATTTTTTAGGCCATTTAATTTTTCTAAAATTACAAAAATTGTTTATTTCTCATTCCTCATTAAAATGCTTCAATTATACATTATTTTATCATTTATTCAATTATTTTTTTCAAAAATTGAATAATTTCTCTAAAATCATATTTTTCTCCCAAAAATACCATTTATCATTCTAAAAATTCAATAATTGTTCCAAAAATTCATAAATCAATCCTATAAATTATTTCTCTAAAGAAAACATATTTTCTTTATAGTTTCATGTGTTTTTTCTTCCAAAATTGTATTTTCTCATATTATTCTCATTTTTCTTAATAATCAATTCGAATTTTTGGGGAAAAATTTTGGGAAAAATTCTATATAGTATCATTAAAATTCCAGAAAGTACATAAAATATATACGTGTCGGATCCGTCGATCCTATGCCAAAAACATGGGTCGTTACATTTTCAATTTTCATTTCAGAATTTTAAAAGTTTTTTTCAGTTTTTCAGTTTTGATTCATGTTTAAACAATTATATCATCCATGATATTTTAGTGTCATGCTTACGCTTTTAAATTAAAGTATGATACATGTTTTATGAGTGTTTTATGAATTGATTGTGTATATTCTGAATTTTAGTTTGATTTCATATTCTGAAATTTATTTTATGAGATCATGATATGAGAGTCAAGCTGAGACGATGGTGATAAAAACCACGTACCATCATAGTGGTCAAGGCGACGCTATGGATATTCTTTTCATATAAGTTAGGTCATATGATTTTTAGATGTAAAAACCCCGAATTTTGTAGCATGTGTACAATAGTAATAATAATAATAACAAATTTTTGAAAAATACAAATTTATGTCAGGGGATAAAAGTTCAAATTAGAAAACTCATTAAATATTTAAATATGGATATAACAAAACAATAATAATAATAATAGTAATAACCTTAGTAAACTTTAATCTCTTGTAGGAAAGAGATTAGAAATCTCAACTACGAAA
>JAJIYU010013040.1:0-14180 GCA_030144865.1 Tinospora cordifolia
TATATATATTAAAAGAAATAAATAATTTTAAAAAATCTAAAAAATATTTTTTAAATAACTATGAAAAATATTGATTACTAATATTTAAAAATGTTTATTTTTAATAATTTGTGTACTCAAATTATTTTTAATAAATAAATAGAAAAATAACATTTTTATATTAAATAATTATTTTTATTTTTTATTTTTGCATGAATAATAATTAATTTTAAAAAAATTAATGTTATAAATAATTAATTTAAAAAATAATTTTTCAAATAAATAATTATAAAAAATAAAATTTTTATGTAAATTGAAATAATTGTATATATTTTTAATTTAAATGTAAATAATAAATATTTATAAAAAAGATATGTATTTTATAAATAAATATTGTAATAAGTGTATTTAATGAATTGATGTGAGTGTGAGACCCACACAGTACATTCTAATAAATTGTTAGCATTGTGGGTAAGAGTTTAATGAATGTGAGTTTGATAAGTTGATGATATAGATAATATATTAAACTTGAAATAGGTATAACTATAAGGGATGCCCTAAATTTGAACAGATGATTCTACAAGCGATACCTGGGCCTCATAGGTTAAATAGGCCATTTGTCACGGGCCACGTGCAACATATATACTTATCATCATTTTAAGTAAATAAAAGCCAATTAATAACAACAAATAGATTTTTTATTTGAAATAATAAAAGAAGTGATACAACCTATAAAATATTTCTTAGAAACATTGGCAACAAATTCATTTCTTTGAAAATTGAAATACTAAAATTCCATGCAGCCGTATTAATTAATTCCTATGATACTGCGAAGTCCATAATCTCGTCGGGAAAGCTCATAACAGTTTGCCTTGGTGTTACAACAAATTCTACAAAACTTAAAATTTTTTTCTAACTGTTAGTGGCCTAGGTTCTCAACCTTTGACTTTTTGCATCTTTGTCATCCTAATGTCAATAGGAGCAAATGTTTCTACTTGATCCCCTTGGTGCTTTTGGTTCTTATGAGTCTTCCTCCCAGCTCTGCTAGAATCCTAGGATACTTTAGACTTTTTGATGTCTTCTTCCCAGTGATAGTTTGAGCCGCTCATTCTACTTGGAAATCACGGTACTTAAGACTCTTTGATGTCTTCTTCCTAGTGATAGTTCGAGCAGATTGTGCTGCTCAAACTCCATGGCACTTTAGACTTTCTAGCGACAAGTTGAGTAGGTGTTTCTGCTTGGACCCTAGGATAGGGGGTATTCTTATCAATCGAAATCATGTAGCAAGTTGAAATTCTGTTACAAACTCTTGTGAATAAAAAATATAACACAACAAGTATGAGTTTTTACTCATAGTAGATCTTAAGGTGTTCTTCATTCCATAGTTTACTAAACCTTCTTTCATTTAAGTTTCATGTTCGTACACTCCATTCCTTGGTACTGCTATAACCCAATAGGGTCTTTCTTAGTTAGGACTAAGCACTCTAGCTCCTTAGTGTTTAACATCAAATTTTTGAGGACAAAATCACCCATTTTGAAGTTGCATGATCTGATCTTCGAATCATAGTACTTTGTGGGTCTCCTTGGTATTTTGTGAGGTGAAGTTATGATTCTTCCCTCTTTTCTTTCAATAGGTCAAGATGAGCCTTACTTCCTTTCATATTTTGCTTGTTATTGAAGTAAGAGGTCCTCAATGTTGGAACTCAAACTTCGATAAGGATTATGACCTCTATACCAAATGATAAAGGAAACGAAGGCTCCCCAGTGGTAGGTCTTACTATGGTTTGGCAAGACCAACATTTGTGGCAGTTTTTCAACCCAAACCCTTTTTTCACTTCTATTCCTACCTTCAACATGTACTTGATGTCCTTGTTAACTACTTCCACTTGCCTATTGGCTTGAGGTGAACCTTGGTGTTAGAAAAAAAAAAGTTAGATTCCCAAGTATGAGCAAAACTTTCTAAACTTAGCATCGTTAAATTGCTTGCCATTATTTGACATGATTGCATAAGGTATCCCAAATCAACATACAATTAACTGCCTTATAAATTTCATAGTCTTTTGCTCAGTTATTTGGGCCAATAGATTTGCTTTTGCCAACTTTGTGAAGTACTTGTTTGCTATTATTTTGAACCTCTCTTGTCATTTACATGTTTTGAAGGGCCTATCCAATCTATCTCCCACTGAGTAAAAGGCCGTGGGTTTAGATTTTCTCAATGTGCTCAGATTAGAGTTAAGTGCCTTTAACAACTGTCAAATTTTGGAGCTATATCAAGGGCATTCCCTATAAGCAATAGCCAATAATATCCCTATCTTAACACCTAATATGCAAGTGTTTTACCTCCCAAATGATATCCACACACTCCTGCATGAATCTCCTCCACTATTCATTTTACTTGTCTTATGGGCAAACACTTTAAGTAAGACAAGCTATACCCTTTCTTATACAACTCATTCTCAATGAGAACATGCCTAGTTGTTTGTTGTTGTTTCTTTATCATTTTAATGTCGAGGAGTTCACCTATTTTCGGATAACAATTAATCAAATCTATCCATGTAGCCATGTGCACTACCAGCCTAAGGTGTATGTTCTTTTATTCTTTAATGTTCCATCAGGGCAGATATTCTGCAAGACCTAAACCACTAGTCCTTCCCCAAATGTTAAGGCAACTTTTAATAATGCATTTACAAGCAAGTTCTTTGCTCAAGAGGATTGGTTGACTCCATGCTCTTCAAAAGCAAGGAGTAGCTTCTATACTTTGGCAAGGTAAGCTTGCATTTGTTCGTCTTTGACTTGGTACTCCTCTAAGTTTATTTGACTTGCAATAGCTAGGAGTCACAATCAACTCGAATATTCCTTTGGGCCATTCAAAGTCTTGTTAACAAAGCTTTGCACTTAAATTCATTATTTGAGGTCAAAATACTGAATCAAAGAACAAACCCCACACCTTTTAGCGCATTCGCAAAATTCTTGGGTGTCACAATCTTTCTAAACATTTAAATCATTATTTCAATTTAAACAAACCAAGCATATTAAAAATTGTTGCGCATTAGGCGATTCAAACAAATTTCTTGTTTATGTTTGACATTAAGACCGAAAGAGTTTAATCTCTATGTTCCACATCGTTAGGAGAGAGAACCACTCTTAGAAACTCAAACCCCAATATCTATGAAGTGGGATCACTCTGGCAAACCCAGTTCAAAATCATCAATGGTAAGCCGACAAGTCGGATCGGGGTGGAACACACACGATGATGCTATGTAGCCTATCATCGCGCAAGCACGTGGTTAGAATCATTATTTAATCTTTTCTTAGTGATAAAAACACACAATATCAGATTAAACCATCAATATAACATGTACATAACATGAATCATTAAACATTCACTCATGACACAATTTATACATATCATGCATTATTATTCTTAATTTCTAAACATGCATAACATGTATAGTCATGGCACATCAAATAAATAAAGCATGCATATGAAAACATATATTTAAACAAACAACTTCAAAACATCACCAAACATGCAAGACTTATTCAAATTAAAATAAAGAAGTAAAAGTTAGAAATCACTTTCACTTTGTTGAACAAATCAATTAAAAATTATTCGGTAGCATTTCGTTACTTCAACTTTAACTATTACAGAATTTCTGCAGTACTCCGTTACTTCTACCCTGATTGTTGTTTTAAACAGCCCTAAAGAGAAAAAGAATGGCAAGAGGGAGGCAGAGGGGGAGAGAGAGAACAAGAAGGATGTATAAGTTCTTGTTGGAATGCAAGGATTGTGAGCATAGGGCCCTTATATATAAAGTTTGGGAGAGTAAAAATTGGTAACTTTGGGTGGCATGTCCAAAGGCAACTTTTCAATTTTCTCTTGCATATAAATTAGCAAGATCAAGTACTTAGAGTTTATTTTATTATTTATTTATTTATTTTACTTTTCTTTTCGTTTAGTGTGCCACTTTTTTATTCTTGTTTTTTTTTCTGAAAGCAATCCACATATATATAATTATTCCTATATATATATATATATATTTCGGGCAGTGTGCCCATATTTTGTTTTGTTTGTTTTTTTCTTGCTCACTATATTTTACTAATATAAACCATATCTGTACACATATTTAATTGCTAATTTTTACAATCTATAAATTGTTAATTTTTTTTGAACCTATATCTATATAATATAAACTTGTTAATACTTTTATATTTTTATTTTGAGATTTCCTTTATTTTCGTATCTGAATTTCTTATTATTTATATAATCTGAATTTTTTGAAATTTTCCCAATCTCTAATTTATATTTCTATTCTATTTCAATTGTACAATTAAATTGCAAATTCTATATATTTTGTTTCCTTTTTTTGTGTGATGTATTAAATCCAAATCAACTAGCTAATTAGATAATTTACTTAAATAATTGATTAATAATATTTCTCACTTTTACTTTTGTAACCCATAAATATATAACTTGCTAATCAGGATTTATTAAATAATGTGACTAATAAATTTCTCATTTCTATTTTCTTTAATATATATATATATATATTTTTTTTTTTCAGGATCCCTTCTCTAAGTCAAGGGCTGCCCAACTAGCACATTGGCGTGACGAACTCACTCACCGTGTCGAGTTCGCCTAACCACTGTTAAGCCCTTTCCAATCTTTTACGATATATGATATCAGCATAATCGGGATACTTAAAAGCAAAAGGAAGCATTTTATTACATGTTAGTTTTATCCAAAATGCATAAATGACCACTTACACAAACAAGGAGTGACCAACTTCTAAATCAAAAGACCAAAAGAAAGGGGACAGGAGTCGTCAGGGAGTCAGGCGATCACTACGCCTTTCCCTTTATCAGCCACTGAAGAACCTGAAATAGTGATAGAGTAGTGAGCCTAAAATCCACGTGGCTCAGTGAGTAGAAAGATCAGCATGTGAGCCATAACTAATACTCCAAAATAATGCATGTACGCATGAGCAGTAAAAATGATATAACATTCGAAAGCATGATATATTATGAAAACAGTTATAAATAGTGCAATAGTTTCAAAAAACATCTCAAACCCATGCCAATTAAAATCATATTCAGGCTAGGTTAACTCAACAAACCTAACCTATTGTTATCGCTCGAGTAGTCCTAAGTCAGGCATACTGGCCACTTAAGCGGGTCGTAAGCTAGGCGTACTCCGTGAATACCCTAATCCCGCACTCGATCCTCAAGTGTCATGACCCGAGCGGGTTCGGTAGCTAGGCGCACTGATCATATGTCCTAACCCTTGGTGCTCGGACCTTGAGTCCCATGACTCGAGCGGGTTCAGTAGCTAGGCGCACTGATCATATGCCCTAACCCTTGGCGCTCAGACCTCGAGTCTATCACAATTACATCAAGTACACTGACCCCGACGCTCGACGCTCGAGTCTATGGTCTTACTACTCGTGTACATCTACCAATCTCAAAACCAATTAGATGTATCTAATTCTTGTGAAACCATTTAAACTATGTTATTTCATACAAGTTTTATGCAAGGAATAAAAGTCACAGAAAACACTTGAGTCAAACTACTCACCACGGGTCTTGGGCATCGATATCCCATCGACAACCGGTCCAATCCCGTAGTTCTCTCTTGAATCTGCATCAATTAAACTCAATCTCAGTTCTATCCATACAATGGCCTGATCTCTAATCTCACTGTCCCTACTCAATTTTGATCGACCTGAGCCGCTTCAGTTAATCAGTCAAACTTGGTCAATGTGGTCATCCTAGTCACTTTTGGTCAATTTGTGCGCAAATTGGATCAACATAGGCCATTTGGATTAAAATCCCAACACTTAACCAAGTTTTGGGTTCTTTGCTCTCTTGCGTAGCGAGCTTGTCGATTTTTCTTCAGGTAATCTATACATCGGATTTGTGCCAAATTTTTCAGTTCTATTCTAGACTCCTCAAATCTTTCTCATAATTTTAAATCACAATTTTAGGACTCCATTTGATAGTGTTTTTAATTGACATATCAGGGTTTATGTGTTCTCAGATTTTATGTGGCAGGCAGTAACTGTTTGCCTAATTTGACCTACGTATCCATATTAGAATGCTCTGAAATTTGGTATGCATATTTTAGACATACTTAGGAATCTCTCCATCAAATTTCAGCTCATAACACTGAGTTTTGGTCATTTAATTTACTTTTATAATTTTCAGCTGAATCACAGGGATTTCTGGGTTCACATTTCCTTATCATTCTTTCATGTGTTTATTCACCTCATCATACCTCTAATCTAAGGGCCATTCCTGACACATTTTGCAAGTATGTAGGTCATTTTACAATTCCCTATCAAGGATCTTTCCAAACAGTAAGCATATATATACCCAAAATCATGTTCAAATGTCTCATTAAACAAATCACATGTATTCTAAAACTCAAATTTTTTTGTAAGTGTTAAACATCCAGCTAACATGACATGTTTGTAAGTAATAAATCATATTCACATAGGCTTATGGTTAGATTTTTATATCTCTCTATAGCCTCTAATATGAGGTTTAAACGCTTCTGGTTTCAGTCAAAACGAATGTCCTTAGGTGCTCCAAATACAACCTCAAATCTGGTCCTAACTTTATTTATGTTTTCACTGTTGCAATAGTGAGTTGAACAGTTAACGACAGTGACTTACAAAACACATTTAAAATTCTAATGCCTAGTTTCCACTTCTTGGACATTAAAATACGCATGATAAGGGGTAAGATGAATGATCTTACCTCAGGGATGAACTTGGAATGGTTCAGGTGTGAGCCCCTTATAGTTGCTCCAACATAGTCTTTGTCATACTATTGTAACAGTGAGTAGATAACAAACTTTAATGGCTTAGAAAACAAGTGTAAAGCTTTATTTTTCATTTTCTATCAGTTGGAGGTTAGAATAAACATAGAAATGAAGAAGATGGACAGTCTTACCTCCAAAATGGGCTTTAAATAGCCTAGGAATCGAAGCTCCATATGTAGGAAACTTGTTAATTCTTCAAAATTTCGTGCCTCCTAAGTATAGGAGAATAGCAAGTGTATTTGGGTAATTTTTTTGGAATTTATAAACCAAATTTTCGGATTTTAGAAATTTTTTTTGGATTTTTCTTGATTTTTTGTAATTTTAATCAGAGCATTTGATTTGGGTTGTCTGATCTTCCTTGAGTGCAACACTCATATCACGGTTGTGATTAACGAAATCGTTGTAGATCATCGAATCGTCCTCGAGCGCAGCACATCTGTTCGCAATCAACAAAAATGCTGCAGATCGTCGAATTATCATTGAGCGTAGCACCGAATCTTCATTTGTGATCAACGAAACTCGTCTGGACCGTCGGATCAACCTTGAGTTTCGTACGCGGATCTTCTTTCGCGATCAACGAAACTCGCCTGGACCGTTGGATCAACCTCGAGCGTAGCACGTTCGCGATCAACGAATGCGCCTGCATTGTGAGCTGTTGGATCTAATGGATCAATTGTGGGCCATTAGATCTTGATGATTTGGTGCATTCAGGTGTTGGTTTGGTTTTGATCTCGTTCGTTGGATCGGGCAGATTGTTTCTAGATCGTTGGATCTCGGTGATTCGGTGCATCCGAGTGTTTAGTGCAGACTTGATCGTGGCTGTGGGATCTTAGATCGTGCGGATTACACGTTTTTGGCCGTTAGATGTAGTTTCTATTACCAAAATTACCTTCTAAGGTTGTTATTATCCGAAATTTGCTAATTATACACTTTCTAATTGATGTAAACATGGTTTATTGCACATATCCTTCTATTTTATTGCCTTGCTAATATTTTTCCCTTTCTATTTTTTTAATATTGTATTTATTTAATTTTTTTTTTATTTCTTTAATATTTTTAATGCCAATAATTTAATAATCTACATTTTTCATTTCTTCATTTTTATATATTATTTTTATTATTTATGTAATTATAAATTGATACTTATATAATGTTATACTTATTTTAGATAAATATAAGCATACTACATTTTTATTCAATTATGTAAATTTTTATATATATATATTCCTATAATATGTAGTATTTAACACACATATTATTCACACACACATTAACCTATATATATATATATATATACATACTTTATTTCTTAAGAAATGACATTTATTTCTTAAGAAATATTCTTTATATTCTTTAAATTTCATTATTAATTCTACGTAATTGACATTTTCATTTAAATATCAAATTAAGGCTTCATTTACCTACCCATAATTTGCACCCAAAAGTTTCTTAAAATCTTCAAAGTTGATTCACTTTATGTATTTCATTTAATTTCATTAAACTTATTTATCTTTAATTATTTAACAAAATTTTGGGTTATTACACTGATAAAGTCGATCTCCCGCTTAGGGGGCAAGCTAGGCAGATCCTTAGGGAACACGTCAAGGAAATCTCTGACAACTAGGATCTCATCAATAGACGATCATGCAGGTGTCTCATCTATGGTTGTCAAACCAGCTAGAGTATCAATCTCATGCTGCATTACTAATCGACCCTGAGTACTCTACCTGTCAGAAGCTCTACCCTAGAAGACAATAGTGGGTTGGCCTGAAATCTGGAACATAACCCTCTTGGCAAAGCAGTCAACATATGCGGGGTATGGAGCCAGCCAATCCATACCAAATATGCCATCAAACTCGAGAAACTCTAACACTCAAAGGTTTACTATGGTCTCAAAATCTCCTAGCCTAAGCACATATTTCTAGCAAATGATGTTGGGGTAGATGCGTTCCCCAGCAGTAGTGCTCAACATCAACCAAGTGGGAGTCCTAACTGGTCTAAGTTCCAATCTATCTATGACACATCTAGAAATGAAAGACAAAGTAGAACCAAAATCAATCAATACATAAACAGATGAATCACAAAGTGAGACAGTACCTTCCACCAAGGTCCTCATCGAATTAGGGTCAGGCTGGGTGATGGCCTGTGCTCTATCTCTGATAATCAAGGCTAAAGAACTAGGATCACTAATAAGAGTTGGGCACTCAGCCTTCTTGTGTCCAACCTATCTACACTGATAACATGTAAAGGGCGATCTCTATCTTCCCTGATAGCTCTGACTTTGCCCATGACTTCTATCACGACCTCTACCTCGACCCCCCGAAAATGTGCTCTACTACTTTGCTGGTGGATGTGCCTACATGGGAGTGGCTGCAAGTGCTATTGCCTGGGTGGCGATTTGGCTAGGAGTGTCACTCGACTGTGCTTCATGATACTTCCCCTTCTTCAGCCTCTGGAAGTGACCATGGCCCCGATAACCTCCAGACCCACCTCTGTGTGATGGCTGAGTCTGCGATGAGGCCTGTTGCTGTGGTTGTGGCTGAGGGGTATTGCTAGATACTAAAGAAATCTCATGGAGATCATCTAGAATATCAATCTCATACCGTAGGGCCTCCCTCTGGATCTCCTCTAGGGTCGAGCCCTAAATGTGGAAGTCGCCTGCCTGATGGCGACCCTCAACCCTTGTCGATAGAATCCAGCTTTCTCTCTTTGGTTAGAAATCAACCCAGGTGCATAAGCCTCCAACTGTAGGAACCAATGTGTATACTCTCGTACGGTCATGGTCCCTTGGTGCAGGCTCAGAAACTCCGCCTTCTTACATTCCCTCTTAGTCTCGGGAACGTAAGTTTCTAAAAATAGTTCTCTGAACTTGGCCAATGAAGTGATCAGGCCCTCAATGCTCCTGGTAGAATGCCACCATCTAGTAGCCTTACTTTCTAGCATGTGGGCTGGAAATAGAACTTGGTCTGCCTCTGATAATCTCAAGGTCTCGGCATTATTCTCCATGTTTAGCAGTCAATCCTTTGCCGCCTTTGAACCTCTTAGGGCGCAAATCCATGAAGCTCTTGAGGAGTCAGGCATGTGTTCTCTTGTCTCCCTGTCTATCTAGGGCTGGGGCTATAGGTGCCACTATCGACCCAATTGGTAGCTCAGCAGCCGAGAGCATAGGTGGGGCGGGCTGCAATGCTGGTTTGGCTCTTAGCCTCCAATCGATCTAGCCTCTCCATCAGTAAGGCTGTTTGGGCTTGAGCAGCCTCATTAGAGGCCCTAATCACTACCTCGAGTCTCTACACATGGTCTAGCTCGGGCTGAATAGGAAGGGATGGTGGTGGTGTCGGTTCCCTAGGCTCGAGCGGTGGTCTGCCCTGCCTAAGTAGTGCTCTACCTCGCCGAGGTGGCATATTTATCTGCAATTGAAATTGGATTGTTGGTTATTCACATATTCAAAATAAACCAGACTCTAATAGTTTACTATCATTTTATGTTCTGCTCAAAGTACATTTTATGTTTGGTAATCTCATCTTCTTTGTCTAATGATTCGCTTATTTTTGCAATCATTTCGATATCGTCTAGGTTCTTCACTTGTTAGTGCTTTTCAATTCTTTTGAACCTAGGGCTCTGATACCAAGTCTTGTCGGAACCCCTTATCTAAGCTAAGGGCAGTCGAACTGGCACAGTGACCTGACGAACTCACTCACCATGTCGAGTTTGCCCAAGTACTATTAAACCCTTTCCAATCTCTTACAACAGACGATATCAGCATAATTGGAACACTTAAAAGCAAAAGTAAGCAATACACGAAGCAAAAACATTTCATTACATATTAGTCTTGTCCAAAATGCATAAATGACCACTTATACACAAATAAGGAGTGACCAACCTCTAAATCAAAAGACCAAAAGAAAGGGGACATGAGTCATTAGGGAGTCAGGCGATCACCATGCCTTTCCCTTTATCAGCCACTGAAGAACATAAAATAGTGATAGAGTAGTGAGCCTAAAATCCACGTCGCTTAGTGAGTAGAAAGATTAGCATGTCAACCATAACCAATACTCCAAAACAATGCATGTATAAATGAGCAGTAAAAATGATATGACATTCAAAAGCATGGCATAGTATGAGAACAATTATAAACAGTGCAACAGTTTCAAAAAATATCTCAAACCCATGCTAGTTAAAATCATATCCAGGTTAGGTTAACTCAACAAACCCAACCTATGGTCATCGCTCGAGCGGGTCCTGAGTTTAGCGTACTGGCCACTCGAGCAGGTCATAAGCTAGACGTACTCCGTGAATACCCTAACCCCACACTTGATCCTCGAGTGCCATGACTCGAGCGGGTTCGCCAGCTAGGCGCATAATCATATGCCCTAACACCTGGCGCTCGGACCCCGAATCCCATGACTCGAGCGGGTTCACCAGCTAGGCACATTGATCATATGCCATAACCCCTGGCGCTTGGTCCTCCAGCCTATGGTCTGTAATACCTCAAAATTTTATCAACAAAAGTTATTAATGAAATAAAAATTCATTGAGAAAAAAATTCTAAGGCAAATGAAAGTGTGTTAATGGAAATATCAATTAAATAGAATTAATTATAAAATTTAATGAGTTGCTAAGGTAAATTGTGTGAGAATATAATGAGCATGTTAAATACTACATATTATAAGAATATGTATATATAAAAATATATATAATTGAATAAAAATGAAGTATGCTTATATTTATAAAAAAAAATAAGTATAACATTATATAAGTATTAATTTATGATTACATAAAAAAATGAAAGGAATATAAACTATATAGGCAAATAAAGAAATGAAAAAAAAAATAGAGAAATAGGGATTATTAATTGTTGGCAACATTAAAGAAATAGAAAAATATCTAATAAATACAATATTAAATACTTAGAAAGGGAAAAATATTAGAAAGTTCATAAAATAGAATGATTTGTGCAATAAAACCAAGTTTTCATCAACTAGAAAGTGTCCAATTAGCAAAATTCGGATAATAGCAACCTTAGAAAGTAATTTTGGTAGTAGAAACTGTATTCAAGGGCCAAAAATACATCATCCACACGATCTAAGATCTCACGGTCACGATCAAAACTGCACCAAATGCCCGGATGCACCGAATCACTAAAATCCAACGATCCACAAACGATCTGCCAAATCCAACGAACGAGAATAACCAAAATCGGTGCCCAGATGCACCAAATTAGCCAAATCCAACGACCCACATTCAATCTATCAGATCCAACGGTTCATGGCTCAGGCGCAAGGGTTGGTCGCGAATGTGCTACGATCGAGGAACATCTAACGGGCGAGATCAAAGGCGCAGTCAGAGATCGCGAACACACTGCGATCGAGGATCATCCGACGGCCCAGAAAGACGCATTCCGATCAATCTCGAACCGAACGCTACGCTCGAGGAAGATCCAACAGTTTAGATCGAACCCGCACGATCTGTGATCTACCACTGCGATCGAGAATGATCCGATGGCCAGGATCGTTTGCTCCGAAATAAAAATGTATAATCCGAATAAAACCAATAAAAATGTTTCCAAAAATAAAAAAATGGTTTCTAAATTCCAAAAATTGCCTAAGTACACTTGCTATTCTCCTAAACTTGGGGGGCACAAAATTTTGAAGAATTGGCAAGTTTCTTACAATGACAACACCACTAACTTGCCATTCTATACCCTTTTGAAACCTATGTAAACCCCCCATGCTCATAATTCAACTCATCCCAAGAAATAAGAGTTGAGATTTTCTCTTGTTCTCTAAGCCCTCTTCTTAGCACCCCCTTCTCACCATTTTTTTTCCTCTTGAGTGTGAGAAGTTTTTGGTTTGGAGATTCTTCTTAGGTGATTTTCTTAGTGCTTGAACATTGGGAGCTCTTGTCCAAACTTTGGGGGAAACTACATCTCAGGGTGGAATTGATTTCTCTTACACCCCTTTTTCTTATTCAAAGTTCTAGCACGTTCATTGGTTGTTTGGCTTTTGAAATGAATAATAATTTTAGTTTAAGCATTCTAAAACATATTTGAGTTTTAGATTTGATTCTTGTTCGAATTTATGCATGCATAACAATCATGTCATATTTAGTATCATGCTTAGGCTTTATTTCAAACTATGATGCATGATTTTGAATGTTCCATGATTAAATTTTAGTTTGATCATATGCTGAATTTATTTATTTTAGTTTCATGTTCTGAAATTTATCTTATGATTCAAGAATATATGATTTAACAAAGATAATGGTGATAACAACCACGTACCATCATAACACACATGTGGGTTGCTGTGGATGTTCGTTTCATATGATTAGTTCATATGGTTTTAAGACCAAAGTACTTGGTTGGTGGGTGATGTCCCTTAAGTTCCAAAAATCTAATGAAATTGGCTAAGAAAGACTATATTTCACTCTAAGGAGGTACTTTGTTAAGAACATCAAGGGCTTCAAAACCCTTTTGGTCTACAATCTCAACTTTAAACAAATGGATGCTTGAAACGCCTAATGTATGCAAGTGTTTGAAATATGAATGTGTTATTTTTTTGAATTTGAAAAATGGTTGTTTGAAAATGATCCACTGAGCTTTGTGTTCACCCCTTCCTCTTCCTTTTTTCAGGAAATTAAACTATGAAAACCATGAAAATTTAAATAGTTTCTAGTTTAGCAAGTTTCTTTTTTTTTAAGTTTCTTTTTAATATAAGGGCATGTTGCCCAATTTTGAATAAGTCTTCCGCTGAAATTTTATTTTATTTTAGAGGTTATGAATTTATTTGATCAACAATGCAATAGTTTACATTATAAAGTTATGTACTTTCTTTTTATGAATAAAGAAGTTGAATTTTCCTTTATCTCTAATTGCCTTGATTTTTTGAATGATATTTGTATATTTGAATCTATTCTAAGGCATGAAGTATTGAAAAATAGAAAGTCAAGTGTCTATCACTTGTAAAGTAACATGACCCAACTCGCCAAATGGTTAAGTCCACTGTCAAATAATGCTAGTTATGTCCAATGCTCAATGAATGTGGGGGTTGGGGTGTTACAAAGGTGGTATCAGAGCCTAGGCTTTAGATGCCTTGGGCTAGAAATAGAAAGTTAAGCTAAACATGTGTTGATTAGGCTAGAAAATAGAAAGTCAAACATTAGTTGCTTGACAAAGAACTAGAAACTCAAATTAGGGTTTCACATTGAATTATATTGAAATTTAGTGCCCTACCTTCTATTTTTGAAAATTGAAAAATGTTTTAGAAAATGTTTTCAAAAAGGAAAGATATGTTTTCAAATGTTTTGTTTGGATACAAAGACTACAAGTTGAGCTGATAGTGGGTAAGCCTTGTCCCGAGTAAAGCTAAACATTGAAAGG
>JAJIYU010013041.1:0-14144 GCA_030144865.1 Tinospora cordifolia
ATCATATAATAGTCATTTAAAACATGTTTTCACACATTTTTACATTTATTTCATAATTTTTAAAATTCATTTTTCGAGTTGTGTGCGTTTAAAAACTCCGGGGTGTTACACTGGGCACGTGGCCCGCCCAGGCTCTCGGGCCGGCCCACACGCCAAACCCAATTGTATTGACTGATTTTGGCCCGTGCGCCAAAACCCAGATATATACATTTCTAATTTCTCTTCTTCTTTTCCATTTTTTCTCCTTTTATTTATTTATTTATCCTCCATTTTTCTTCCAAAATCACAAATATTTTCAATACTTATCCATTTTTTTACCAAAAATTACATATTCTACCTAAAAATCAATATTGCATCTCAAAAATAAAATAGTCACCCAAAAATTCGTTATTCCTTCATAAAAATTAAATAATCACTCCAAAAATCATATTTTCTTTCAAAAAATTGCATTTCTTCAATACTTAATGTATTTTCTTTCCAAAAATTATACTTCTCAATTAATTTAATTTCTTTCAATTAAAATGGATAAAATCAAGAAAAATTGAGAAAATTAATGTATTTTCATTAAAAATTCAAGAAAATACATGTATCTAACTCATGAATTTGGTGTCTCAAAATATGGGTCATCATAATCTACACCCTTATAAAAATTTTGTCATTGAAATTTACAACTGATGTAGATAATACCAATCAACGAGCAACACTCATAAGCTTGGGATGATGTCAGATCATGAAATCTTCACTCTCTCATGTATCTTGCTCAGCACCATGGAACTGCTAATGCACTCATACCATCGATATCTCCTTGTTGCGCAGCTTCCTCACAACTCGATTGATGATGGCCATAGACATCTCATCGTATGTACATTCCTCTCACAACTCAATGTGCCTCCAATCGATAATATGTGAGAGATCGGGGTGATATTTTCTCAACAGAGAAACATGAAATATACTATGCATACTCGATAGCTGTGGCTGCAATACTAGCTGAAAAGCTACGGGGCCGATCCTCTCAAAGATCTCAAAAGGCCCAATATATCTCAATGTGAGCTTCCCTGAAATCTCGAAGTATGTTCGCATATTTCGAGGTGAAATACGAACGAAGACATGATTGCCAACTACAAACTCAAGGACCCTTCTTTGATTATCGACATGACTCTTTTGTTGGTCTTGAGTGACTTTCATATTCTATCGAATCCTCTATATCTTGTCATTCTACTCCTATATGAAGGTAGGGCCCAAGACTGCTCTGTCACCAGTCTTGGCCTAGCTGGTAGGGGATCTGCATGGTTGACCATACAACGCTTCTAATGTTGCCATCCTGATGCTCGACCAGTAGCTATTATTATAAGCAAACTCACACAAGGCTAAATGATTCTCTTAGCTACCACTGAAGTCCAAAATGCAAGATTGCGACATATCCTCTAAAATCTAGATCACTCGCTTAGATTGACCATTAGTCTATGGATGGAAGTTGTGCTAAGGTTCACCTTCGTTTCCAACTAAACTTGCCATGCTTGCTAAAATCGGGATGTGAACCTAGCGTCTTTGTCTGACACTATGGATAAGGGAACCCCATAGAGTCTCATAATCTTTCTCATATAAAGTTGGCTCAATCGCTCCATTGAATCCTTACTATGCAGAGGAAGAAAGTGGGCAGACTTTGTCAAACGATCCGCAACTACCCAAATAACATCATGCTTCTATTGTGTGTGGGGTAGTCCAATAACGAAGTCCATGGTGATGTGTTCCCACTTTCACTCCAATATAGATAAGGGCTATAAAGATTCATGGGGTTTTTGGTGCTTAACCTTAACCCGTTGGCATGTATCACATCTCTTAATGAAGACTGCTATATCTCGTTTTGTCCCGGGCAACCAATATGTGTGTTTGGCATTTTGGTACACCTTATTGGCACCCGGATGAACAACATATCTCAATTGGTGTAGCTCCTCAAGCATACTACGTCTTAGGCTAGCATCATTTGGTACCATAACCATCCCCTGAACCTCAGTGCATCTTGTGAATCAAGTGACCACTCTCCATGAGAAGTGTCCTCTGCCCAAGCCTTGAACATATCATAGTTCACATCACAATGCTATCCTTTCCATGATCTCCTGAACCTGAACTGGTTGGGCTGTAATATGTTCACTGACTCTAGCCTCAGAAGATGACTCATGGGTACTCATCATCGTGGCAAAGTTAATTATCATCCACTCATGAGACATGTGTTTAGCCATGCATGCAACCTCGATCCGTTTTTGACTTAAAACATCAACTACTACATTAGCCTTCCCCCAATGGTATTCGATAGTGAAGTCATAGTCCTTCAACGGTTCCATCCATCACCTTTGTCTCATGTTCAAATCCTTATGTGAGAATAAATATCTAAGGCTCTTGTGATTCGAATAGAGCGTGAAACACTTGCCATAAAGATAATGTCGCCATATCTTGAGTACGAATACTACTGCTACAGTTCTAGGTCATGCATAGGGTAGTTTTTCTCATAAACCTTCAACTGTTGTGAGGCAAAAGCAATTATCTTGTCATCTTGCATTAACACACAACCAAAGCCTATCTGTGATGCATCAGTGTATATAATCAACTCTTGGCCAGGCTCTGGCAACACTAGCACTAGAGTCGATGTCAACGTTCGTTTAAGCTCAAGAAAGGCATCTTCATATTCATTAGTCCACACAAATAAACATTCTTCTTGGTTAACTTCGTCATCGGAGCTGCAATCCTGGAGAAGTTCTAAACAAAACAACGATAATAGCCCATTAAGACTAAGAAGCTGCGAATTTCAATCACTGTGGTAGGTCTTAGCCAGCTAATAATCGCCTTGACCTTAGTGGGATCAACAAAGATACCCTTAGCTCTAACCACATGACACAAGAATCAGACCTTTGATAACCAAAACTTGCACTTGTTGAACTTAGAATACAACCTATGCTTCTTCAAGGTTTGTAGTATGATCCTCAAGTGCTCGACATGCTCCTCACGAGACCTTGAATAGATTAAGATATCATCGATGAAGATAATCACAAAGGAATCGAGATATGGCCAAAACACTTTTTGCATGAGGTCCATAAATATAGCCGGGGCATTTGTTACATCGAAAGACATGACTAAGAACTCGTAGTGCCCATATTGAGTGCAAAATGCAGTCTTTTGTACATCTTTTTTCCCGACTCTCAGCTGAGGGTATTCAGATCTCATATCAATATTCAAAAATACCTTAGCACCCCTAAGCTGGTCAAATAAGTCGTGTACATGTGGAAGAGGGTACTTATTCTTAATCATCACCTTGTTCCACTGTTGGAAGTTAATGCATAAATGGAGGTTTCCATCCTTCTTCTTGACAATCAATACCAAAACACCCTAAGGTGACACACTAGGAAAAATGAAGCCCTTATTCAATAACTTCTAGCTAGACCTTCAACTCCTATAACTCCTTCAGCGTCATGTAGTAAAGAGGAATTGATACAGGTCATGTCCCTGGAATGACCTCGATGATAAAGCCAATCTCCTGCTTAGGGGGCAAGCTGGGTAGATCCTCAGGGAATGCGTTAGGAAAATCTTTGACGACAGGGATCTCATGAATACTCAATTGCGGAGGTGCCTCATCTACAATCGTCAAACCAACTAGAATATCAATCTTATGTTGCGTTACTAATCTGCCATGATTGTTTTGCCTATCTGAAGCTTTACCCTAAAAGACAATAATGGGTTGTCTTGAAATCTGAAACACAACCCTCTTGGCAAAGCAATCAACATGTGCATGGTATACAACTGGCCAATCCATACCTAGTATGGCATCAAACTCGAGAAACTCTAACACTCAGAGGCCTATGATAGTCTCAAAGTCCCCCAATCTAAGCACACACCTCTCACATATTATGTTGGGGTAGATACGTTCCCCAATGACACTACTCAACATCGACCAAGGAGAAGTCCTAATTGGTCTAACTCTCAATCTATTTATGACACATCTAGAAATAAAAGACAAGTTAGAACCAACATTAATCAGGACATAGATAGATGAGTCACATAGAGAGACGATACCTTCCTTCAAGGTCCTCATTGAGTTAGGGTCACGCTCGCAGCCTGCATTTAATATTTGATAGCTGGGGCAGAAGAACTAGGACCCATTGCAAGAGTCGAACACTCATCCCTCTTATGTCCAACCTGTCCACATTGATAACATGTAAGGGGTGGGCTCTGTCCTCACTGGTAACTCTAACTTTGTCCAAGGCCTCGACCATGGCTTCTGCCCCCTTGAAATGTACTATGTTGTTGTGCTAGTGGCTGTGTCTGAATAGGAGTGGGTGCAAATGCAACTGTTGTCATGGAGGCTTGATTGGGAGCAGTGCTCGCTTTTTCCTTAGAAAACTTCCTCTTTTTGTGCCTTTGGCGACGACCACAACCTTAATAACCTTGGGATCCATTTTATGTAATGGCTGAGTCTGTAAGTATGTCTGCTACTATGGCTGGGGAGTACTACCTTATATAAAAAAAAATCTTAGGGCGCTCATCCAACACATCCATCTCATACTGTAAGGCCTCCCTCTGGATTTCCTCTAAGGTCCATGCCCTAGATGTAGAAGTTGCCTGCCTGATTGCAACCCTCAGTCCTCGTCGGTAAAACTCGGCCCTCTCTCTGTGCTCAGCTATCAATGAAAACGCATAAGCCTCCAACTGCAGGAATCGATGTGTATACTCTCTCACTATCATGGTCCCCTAGTGCAGGTTTAAAAACTCGATCTTCTTACGTTTTCGCTTAGCCTTTGGAATGTAAGCCTCAAGAAAAAGCTCTCTAAACTTGGCCCAAAAGGTGATCGAGCCCTCTATACTTCTCGTAGATCGCCGCCATTTGGCAGCCTCACCTTCTAACATATGTGCTGAGAATAAAACTTGGTTTGCCTCAGATAATCGTAGGGTCTTAGTGTTCTTCTCCATGTTAAGCAATCAATCCTCTGCAGCTTCTTAGCTGATGCTGTGTTTGAACCTCTCAGGGTGCAAGTCCATGAAGCCTTGAGGAGCTGAACATGAGCTCTCTCATTTCTCTACCCGTTTAGGGCTACAGCGATAGGGGCTACCACTACATCAACTGGTGGTTCCGCATTTGGTGGTACAGGTGGAACACATGATGCTACTAGCTCGGCCATCAGTCTTTTAGCCTCCATCCTATCGAGTCTATCCCTCAATAAGGCTATCTAGGCTTGGATAGCCTCGATAGATGCCCTAATCATAGCCTCAAACCTTTGTGTTATGTTTTGCTTGGGTTGAATTAGAGGTGGTGGTGGTGTCGACTCCCTAAGCCTAAGTGGTCATCTACCCCCTGCGATGCTCTACCCCTCCTAGGCAACATTTCTATTTGCATTTCAAATTTAATTATTGATTATTGATCCATTTAAAGTAGACCTAACTCTAAGCACTTAATAATATTGTACATTATATTCAAAATATGCTTTATTTTCCTTTAAGTTTGGGGTTTTGTTTATTTTTGCAATTAGTCTGATATCACCTAGGTCCATCATTTGTTGGTGCTTTCCATTTTTGAACCTAGGCTCTGATACCAATGCAGTCAGGGCCCTTTCCCTAGGTCGAAGGGTGGCCTAACTGACACAGTGACCTAACGAACCCGCTCAGTGAATCAAGTTTGCTCGATCATTGTTAAGCCTTTCCAATTGCAATAACAAGTGATATCAGAACAATTTAAGGATTCATTATGTGAGGTGCAAAGGTAAACAACATTATAGTTAAAACCAAGAGTAGATACTACCCTTTAAAACATAATAAAAAGTTGTCGTTTATATATTTCGTATTGTCTTGTTTCAAAATATACAATTGAATATCATTTACATATACAAAAATGACAAACCTATAACAAAAATACCAAGAAAAGGAAAAAAAATCACCAAGGGACTAGGTTGTCACCATGTTTTTTCCTTTGTCAGCCACGGAGGAACTTAAAATGTTAGTAGAGTAGTGAGCCTAAAATTTCAACATAGCTTAGTGAGTCATAAAACCATTATGTTACCCATAACCAACATTCCAAAAATAGTGCATGTATGCATGAATAGTAGAAATGAAATAGTGCTTGAAAACATGGTATAAAGTTAAAACAGTTATAAACAATACAACAGTTAAAGAAGAATAGTTTAAATACATGCCAGTTAAAAACTACATTTGGGCAAAGATTTCAATCATCAAATCCAACCCTATTGTTATTGCTCGAGTGGGTTGTAAGTCAGGCTTATCGGCCATTCGATTGGTTTATGAGCTAGGTGTATTCCTTGAACACTCTAACCTAGTGCTTGGTCCTCAAATATTGTCACTCGAGTGGGTCGAAAGCTAGGCGCATTGATTATACATCCTAACCCCGCGCTTGGGCCTTGAGTCTAATCTTAATCACATTGTGTACCTTGACCCCGTACTCAAATCTCGAGCCTATGGTCTCATTATCGATGTACAGATATATATATTTCAAACCAATTGATGTAACTCAAATCACCTGAAACCATTAAACCCATGTCATTTACTCATGTTTTATGCAAGGAATACAAGTTGAAGTGAACACCTGAATTAAACTACTCACCTCAGGTCTTTCGTACTGATGTCTCTTCAACACTCGGCCTAGTTCTGTCGTACATGCTCGAATCTGCATTATTTAAACTTAATTTTAGTTTCGTTGAAAAATGTGACTCAACTCTAGTTTCACTATCCCTAACTGGTCTCAGTCAACCCAAATTTTACACGGTCAAATTTGGTCAACCAATCAAACTTGGTTAACTAGTCAAACTTAGTCAAAATTGGTCAACATGATTAATTTATACCAAATTCAGTCAACGTGGGTTAATTTGGGTCAAATTAGGTTAAAGCACGTTAAAATTAGGTCAATTTGGTCAAAATCATCCCACACTTAGTCAAATTCTAGCCTTTTTGTTCTATCTGCACAACAAACTTTTTGATTTTTCTGTGATCAATCCATCTCTTAGATTTGAGCAAAGTTTTTCAGATTTGATCTACACCCCCTAAATATTCACCAGAATTTTAGATTAGGATTTTTGAGCTTCATTTGATATGGTTTTTAAGTGAGATATCAGTAACTTTATATTCTTAAATTCCATGTGACAAACAATCACTATTCATGTAAATTGACCCACTTACCTAACTTCAATCAGGACTAAATTTGGTACACTTGTTTTTGGGATACCTAATAAGGTCTTCACCAAATTTTTGCTCAAAATACTGAGGTTGGTCAGTCAGTTGATCTACCAAAGTTTCAGCCATATAACAAATTTTTTTATGTTCATGGTTTTTTGCGATTTTCAAGTGTTTAATATCCCTAATTAAGCCACTAATTCAAGGCCATTTCTTACACCTATTATCAGTGTTTAGATCACAAAACATCCACCTAATAAGTTCCATTTGAAACAGTGTGCAAGGGTGGCTAAAATCCTACCCAAACACATTCTCAAAGACTTAGCATACATTAACAAAATTTTGAAAAATTTTCTAAGTACCAAATTTACTCATGTACTGAGTCAACTTTGCATGTATAGAAAATTAGGAATACAGAAGCTTAGGGAGCATGATTTATACCTTCTTGCAGCCTCAAATGTGAGGACTAATCACCCCAAGTTTTAGCCCAAATGAATGTTCCTAACAGCCTCAACCGTTGCCCCAAAGTTGGTTTTAATATTAATTTTGTTGTCATAGTTAGCAAGCAACCAACTTTGGCACCCAATAAACCATATTCAAGAGCTCAGTTTTTATTTTCTAATGAATGAAACTTGAAGTACACATGACAAGGATTAAAAAGAGTACTTTTATCTCCAAAATTGATCTCAGATGGGTTAGGAACCATCCCTCCAAAGTTTGAATCAACACAAATTTTTTCTACTCCAACTTTTAAACTATGTTAAATAACTTACTTTGGTAGTCATTTCTTCTCTAAGGGTTAAGGCTTTGGACCAAGGGAAAGCACAGTCTTGTAGGTGGAAGTGAAACTTTTTCAATGAGTATAATTTCAGGGAAAATGGTTTGGGACGAAAAAGAAAAAAGCTGGTAAAGAAGGGCTGTTCAAACTAAAAAAATGCAAAAAATTGAGTTTTGTTGCATGTTAGAGCACCCTTACATGGCTAAATGGCTTGCCATATAGCTCATGGATTGCCATGCAAGATGCCTTGATGGCCAAGGTCAGAGCTTTGGTTGGCAGCCTTGCTAGACGGCCAAACCACAGCCCCAAAACCAGGGGCCGTAACTAGTTTTTGAGCTAAACATTGTTGGAAAAATTGAAGGAAAACGAGCTGAAAACATGGAAGAAGGATGAGCTGGGTGTGTGGGCCGCCCACGTCCTCCGACCAGCCCATACGCCAAGCATTCGACCCGTGTGCCAAAACCTCGATATATACATTTTTTTTTTCATTTATCTTCTTTTTTTTTTTCATTTTCTCTCCTTTTATTTATTTATTTATTTACCCACCATTTTCCTTCCAAAATCACATGTATTTTCAATACTTATACAATTTTTTTTTTCCAAAAATTGCATATTCTACCTAAAAATTAATATTTCATCTCAAAAATCAAATAATCACCCAAAAATTCATTATTCCTTCCTAAAAATTAAATAATCACTCCAAAAATCATACATTCTCCTAAAAAAATCACATTTCCTCAATAATTAATGGATTATCTTTTTAAAAATTATATTTCTCAATTAATTTAATTTTCTTCAATTAAAATAGATAAAATTAAAAAATTAAGAAAATTTATGTATTTTTATTAAAAATTTTAAAAAATATATGTGAATACATATATCTAACCTATGCATTGGTGTCTCAAAATATGGGTCATCACAGATTTTTTGAGAAAATAAAAAAATTATGTTATTAACATATTACTAAATATATTAATTTTAAATTAATGTATTATAAGTTGTGGATTAATTTTTTTAATTATATTAAATATGTTATTTAATATATATTAAACTTCAAATGTGTCTATATTAAACTTCAATCGTATCATAGGAATCGAATTATCACGTCATCATGGAGCCTTTTACCCACTAATGGGGCCTTGTTTCTTTAAGCCCATAGAAGACAGGTGGAGCATTGTCAACTATATACAGAATTTTTAAGTTAACAGCTGAACCGATATTCTAAAATGGATTGGTTTTGTTAAAGCTGAGATTTCAACTGATGTTAAAGTTCTAAATCACTTCAATAATTTATATTATTTAGTCAAAAGGTTGCTAGCAAGTTGCATCTTAAATAATTTACATTAATTAGTCAAAAAGTAGCAAGCAAGTTGCGTTCTGAAACTCATACAAAAGTATTTAAATGGACAACAATGGTTATTGATAGATCAAGGCTGAATCTTACGACGGGTATTGGACCAAATTAAACATTCTGTTTATCCTCAAAGGGAAGGTGGACTCACTTTATTTGCTATTTTGTTTACCACTCATTAAATAATAATGCTACATCTTATGACCAATTAGAAATATTGACATTTGTTGGGGCCAACAGAATTGTACTCTCATTTAAAATAATCTTAGCTAATAACATCATTATAGAAAACCATCCAAAACAATCTCCACTAATAATAATAATAATAATAATAATAATAATAATAATAATAAAGAAAAAGTGAAAATAAGTTATCACCTTGCCTCCTATAATAATAATAATAATAATAATAATTAAAAAAAAAGTGAAAGTAAGTCATCACGTTGCCTAAAATATATATGTTACTACTTATGTACCAGTATTAGACTATTTATCATACATTTCAAGCACGTAATATTTATTAATATCTGGTTGCTTAATCACCAAAAGTAGTATTTAGCTACAAATTTATTAGCTATGAAAATTATTTCACAGCGAAAGTATACGTTTGACTATGAAATTAGATTTAAAAGCTAATAGTTCCGCACTTTTGGATACAAATGTATACACTTAAAATTTCAAAAACTGAATTTAAATTAATATTTTTCTTATAAGTTAAGGCAAGTGAACCAACTGTGAGTAGGTTTGTTAATTGGGTGCAATGAACCCTATTTGAAAGTTTTACGTCCAAAACAATTTCCGTTGTTTATTTGGCAACAATATTTTTGAGTGTTTGTGAGTTGGGTGGCTTTGTTTGGTTTCAATTGATAACAATTTGTGACACGACACTAAAATTTGACTCGAATACGATATGACGTTAATGAGTTTAGGTTTAATATAAACGAGTTAGGGTCAAAATGAGTCAAACATTCATACATAATTAAATATGAATTATAAAGAAGTTAATTTGATAAACTCGAAAATGACATGATGAACACAATTGTAGATAAGTTAATAGATAAATTATAAATAAGTTAATTAAAAATTAATGTATTTATTAATTTATTGATAATATAATTTTTTTAAAAAAATTAATTTATTTTTAATATGTTTTGTATGTTTTATAAAAAAATATTTAAAAATTAATTATAAAAAGTTAAATAAGACATATATATATAAGTACATGATTATGTACAAGATTATAATATGACTAATTTATGATACAATTCATTAAAGACATGATCTATTTATAATATATATGACACGACTCGTTTATCACATGACTCATTTATGATACGATGATACGAATTGTTACCCTTAACTTTAGATTTCAATTGACAAATTGAACCAAATCAAAACTATTTCAGTTGGTTCATTTCGAATTGGTCAGTTAAAATTTGAAACTTATAAAAGATATATAATCAAATAATAACACTAATCTCAAAAGAAATGTAAATTAAGAGAGAGAGAGAGAGAGAGAGAGAGAGAGAGAGAGAGAGAGAGAAGAAAATAAGGCAAGCGATATATTTTGTTGAGAGGGGATTCCACAATCTTTAGTGGTCCTCAAAAGCAAAGGCTTTGCGCAGCAATGGTTAAAGTCTTCGATATGCTGAAGCAGTATCTTTTTTTTTTTTTTTGTGTTGTCTGACCGACTTCGTCAGAGTTAAGGCATGACTTTTGACATGGTATTTTGCCCTTTTTCATGTTCCTCACAGCTAACGAGTAGTTCTTCACCTCACAAGTTTGTTGAGCAGAGAGGACTACTTTCACACTCTCTTCATGTTTTTCGCGTGGTAGCTAAAGAAGTTGAACCAAAGCAGTAAGGTATTGTACATTGCTCGTAAAATATATTATTTATAATTTTAACCCATTAACTATATTTTAATGATATTTGTAATATCATTGTGGATATATTTATACAGTACTAGTTGTGGACAGTAAAAATATGATGTAAGAATAGATAAAATAATTAAGTATTAAAATGTAATGTATATATATAATTACAAATTGTATTAAGAAATATCATACAAGTTAATAAGGGGAGAATAATTTAATACAATAATTAAAATTAAAATTTGTTGGCATTATTTAAATAGAAACCAAGTGTTTGCTAAGATGCTTTATGAAAATATTTAGCTATTCTTGCAACACAACAAATTGATTATAAGAAAATATAATTCAATAAATGTGTATGATAAGAGAAATTATGACATGTGTAATTACTTATGTGTATGTGCATGGCGTAGGTACAGGAAGATATAACAATGAGGCATGTAATATAAACTTATTATAGGCTTATATTATGATCCATGTAATGATGTCTTATGCATTTTTTCGTATTATAAGCGTATAGCTTAGCACGTGTTCTGTATGGTTTGTATTGATGCATGTAATAAGACAAAAAATATTACAAAGTTTAACTCGTTGAATTGGTATAATGATGGCTACAGATTTATAGAGCCTATTATAGACTTATAGCCTAGCTAGTGTGAAGGTAAAACTAGGATATCTTAACATTTATCCTGTAAGTCTTGTTTGCATGCATGTAATAAAACAAAAAAATTTTACATAGTTTGACTTGTTGGATTGATATAACGTGTTATAAGTTGTAATATAAGTTGTCCTAGATTTGTAGGGTTTCCAACTCTATGATATGAATAACATATTTTTGACAATTGTCCTGCATATGTATGTTTTTTATTATTATGAGTAAAAATTGCTTTTATATATATGCCATATTTAGGTGATATGTGTACTAAGTTTGTATATTTATTAAAGCTTTTGATTTTCTATTTGTGAAGAGAGATTTGAATATGCCGAAAGAATTGAAATAGGTTAAAGATATTTATTCGAGTTCGAAATCTTGGATTGCGAAAATTATTTTAGCTAAAAAACTATTACCTTGGACAACAACTATGAAGTATAAAAAGCTGATCGTTATTAACGAAGAAGTAAGTTTAGTTCTTGTACTTTTTATGTATAATGATAAGTATTTTGTTTTCCTTTAATTATTGAATTATTTAGGGTGAATTTATTTATATTACAGGGAACAAGGGTGCAAGTAACTAGTTTTGGAAGTAATATTCAGTTATTTCAACATGCGTTGACTCCAAATAAATTTTATTTTATTTTGAATGCAACTGTTAAGCCAGGTAAGTCGGAGCATCGTCTTGTTCCAAATGAGTACTAGTAGATAATTAATAGGACTTTAGTGGAAGAAGTTGAAAAATCTGAGAATGAGTGGATTCCAGACATTTCTAATTTTGTTTCATTTAGTGGTCTTTAGTTGTAACGACCCGTATTTTTAGTCATAGAGTCGACGGGTTTGACATATATTTTTTATGTATGAATTAATAAATTATAAATGAAAATACATGACTTTACGATAATTGTATAAATTAATGAGTAGAATTGGTTTTTTAGCTTGGGTGAGAAAGTATCTTTTCTTACAATATGTTAAAAATGGTTACTGATATGTATAGAGGTCTTTCGACATTAATAAAGTCGGTTGTCTTTTGTTGTTTGTATATGCATAGAAGTAATTAGTTAGAGTCCTGTGGGAAAAAACTATATAATCAATAATAAAATTTAGGTCCTTTTATGTTACTTGTACTAATCATTATTGAGATTTATATATTTTTATATTTTTAACTAAAATAAATAAATTTCTTGTAGGTTCAATGTTGACTTTGGGAAAAGGTTAATGGATAAACATATTAGTGATCCGCTAATTGAATCATTAGTAAAACATATGCATGAATGTAGAATGGAGTATAAAGTTTTCAATAAAGAAGGAAGGGGGCATAGAATGTAACAACCTGAATTTTTATGACATGTGAATGTGACGTATGTGTGTATAAACATGTATTATACACATACATATATGCATAAATAATATCACCTGGGTTGAAAAAAAATAAATAAATAAATTTGGGTGATTTAATGATAATAATAATAGTTGAAATAATAATAATAATAATAATAATAATAATAATAATAATAATAATAATAATAATAATAATATTATTATTATTATTATTATTATAGAATTATAAATAAAGGTAAAAATGGAAATAAGTTATGTAAGGTATATGGTTATGGAATTAAAATAAAGATAAAAATGAGAATAAGTTATATAAGGTATGTTGTTATGAAATTAAGTTATATAAGGTGTGTTATTATAGAATTAAGTTATATAATGTATGTAGTTATGAAATTAAATAAATGTAAAAATAAAAATAAGTTATATAAGGTATATGGTTATAGAATTAAAACAAAGGTAAAATTGAGAATAAGTTATATAAGGTTAATGGTTAAGACATTATTTATCTAAACTGGGGTAGAATGTGAATTATTTTCTTATATATATATATAATGAGAATTATTTTCTTATATATAAAACAAATCGGTGGCTTTGTTTTCTTTGAAATTGTGGTTTTTTTTTTTAAAATTTCGATTCCCAAAACGCATAGAACCAGAAACGAAAGAAAGGGGAACAGAGGAAGGAAATTCGATTTTTCGACGAATTTGACAACGCATTGGTAAATGATTCTTTCCAATTTTAGTTACAAAAATGCTAAACAAGCCGCGTATTATAATCTTAGGAGTGTAATTTTTACTGTAGGGGGTATTTTATAACAATATCCAAATAGAACTAGAAACGAAAGAAAGGGGAACAGAGGAAGGAAATTCGATTTTTCGACGAATTTGACAACGCATTGGTAAATGATTCTTTCCAATTTTAGTTACAAAAATGCTAAACAAGCCGCGTATTATAATCTTAGGAGTGTAATTTTTACTGTAGGGGGT
>JAJIYU010013042.1:0-14113 GCA_030144865.1 Tinospora cordifolia
ATCGTGTTCGACCCATTTAGACCCAAACCCGTTTATGCTAAACCCAAACCCGTTAACTTCGTGTCGTGTTCGGGTCGGGTTATCGTGTCGTGTCACAAATTGCCACCCCTAAGAGAGACCCACTGAATCATTGAATCATTTTCTATCTGCTATAGCTTCCAAGGATCTCAAATCATGTGGGAATATTCAGCCATTACACAGTACTGTTTTTGTTGTATCAGTTGGTTACAACTCGCCTTTCAAGATTGTAACATGTTGCACTAGAATCAATGGTTGTAATCCACTTTACTATTCTATATATATGGAGAGCTACAACTACTTTGTAAAATAGAGCAGTATTCATATATGTTTTCATTCTCTTCCTTTATGTGCAATATTATAACATCTATAATAGTTTATACCATTCAAGGTTTAATATATTATCCACATCATCAACTTATTGAACTCTCACTTATTAGACTATCTCTTACATTGATTTAAGTCTATTAGATTGTACTGTATAAACATCACAATCACATCAACCATTAAATATTTTAATTACAATATTTTATTTATGAAATATATTTTTTTTCAAAATGCTTATTATTCATATTTAAATTAAAAATATATATAATTACTTAAATTTAAATAAAGATTATGTTTTTTATAATTATTTATTCAAAAAATTAATTTTTAAATTAATTATTTAAAAGTATATATTATTTATTTTAAAAAATAACAATATATTTATATTTATACATTATTTAAAATTAAAATTTATTTATTTTGAAAAATTATTTTAAAATAATTTTCATTTTTTAACTTTAAATAATTTTATTTTTATTTTATAAATTAAAAATACCTATTATTCATATTTAAATTAAAAATTATATACAAATATTTATATTTATATAAAAATATATCTTTATTTTTAAAATTTTATTGAAAAATATTATTTATTTAAATTTTATCTGTATATTAAAATTACAATTTATATTTTAATAAATTATATATATATATAAAAAAAAAAAAAAAAGAAACTGAGGCGCGTTGAGCGTGAGCAAACGCCCAACACATTTAAGCGTCTGCTCGGACGCCCATTTTGAGCCTGACGCCCTTAGCTCACTAGCTAAGTAAATAACTAAATAAATAACATCCACCTCGTAGACCGCACAATTTATTGCAATTCACGGTAGAATATTCAACCCTTTCTTTTTTTACTTCTCTTCTATCCGTCGAAATTTAAGACACTCTCATATATATATATATATATATATATATCCAATGATCCCTTCCACTTACTCTAAGTCGAAGATCATTGAATCAACCTGATCAATCATGTCGTGGTCTCTTCTTGTTTGGGCCTCAGCCTTGTTTATCATCTATATTACCCATTGGGCGTATAGATGGAGTAATCCCAAATGCAAAGGTGGTGGAAAACTTCCACCAGGTTCCATGGGTTTCCCATTCATTGGAGAAACCTTAGAGCTTAAATACAAAAGTTATTCACTTGATCTGGCTTATTTTTTCAGGAAGAGAATAGACAAGTAAGTTGTCAAGCACACATCAGTAGTTTACAATTAAGTTTAGCTATAATTTCCTAAGCGTGTATCTATTACGTTGTATGGATTAATTGCAGATATGGTTCCATTTTCCGAACTAGTTTGGTGGGCAGGCCCGTGGTAATAACATCTGATCCCGATTTCAGCCATTTCATCTTACAGCAAGAAGGGAAGTTGGTGGATCTATGGCACTTAGATTCATTAATAAAGCTTTTAGTCCCGGATGCTTCATTACTCACCATTGGTTACACCCAAAAGTATGCCAGGAACTTCATTTTGAATCACTTTGGTAAAGAGAGCATAAAGAACAAGCTTCTCCCTCAGCTGGAAGAGTTGGCACGTCAGAATCTTAATTCTTGGTTAACCCACTCATCATCCATTAACGTTAAAGAAGCTTTTTCTACTGTAAGACTTCAAACGCGTATCACTTATCATTTACACACTCGTTCAAAACTGCGTGCCATTCCAAAATTATTGTATATCCTTAAAATCTTAATTGAGATAAGTGTTTATTGCTTTTTGATTCCAATTTCAGATGATATTTGACTGGACAGCGGAGCTGATGTTTAGTTATGATCCTAAAAGGTCTCCTGAGAATTTGTGCGAGATTTTGTCCAACTTCTTAGCATCTTCTTTATCCTTCCCCGTGAACATCCCTGGTACTGCTTTCAATAAATACTTAAAGGTACCAGGCTAATTCATACATACATACATACATACATATATATATATATATAGCAGCAAATGAAACATGTAATTGATATATGTTGATCATGATCATCAGAAGCAGAAATTGGTGGCAAAGATGCTGAAGAATATGATAGAGGAAAGGCGCCAAAGTTGGCAGCCAGAGAAACACGCTCATGACGTCCTCGACGATATTATGGAAGACATGAAACAACAAGAATTCCTCACAGACGACCTAGCTGTTATGGTGGTGTTTGGACTTTTGCTTGCAACCTCTCAGCCTGTATCAACAACTTTGGCTCTAGCCATTAAATTCCTCCTCGACCACCCTTCAGCTCTTGAGGACTTGAGGGTTTGTCTTTACTTGAAACAGTTTTTAAGGATTAATAATTATTATGTGAATGGTTGATGATCTTTTTTGCACACGATAGTGATATTTATTTTGCTTACCACTTTAATTTAGGTTGAACATGAGGCAATTCGAAGAAGAAAGGATGAAGGTTCCTCCATCACATGGGAAGATTACAAATCCATGACATTCACTTCTTATGTGTGTGATATATTTAACTATCTGTATTCTTTATTCTAAAAGTTTATTACCATCCCCAACTTCTTACTATTCTTTTATTTTTGAGAGCAGTTAAATGGATCATAAGAAAGCCTTGTGGATCATGTTATTTGTGGAATTTGATTCTTTTTTTATGTTATTGGAATTTCAGGTTATTAATGAAACGCTGAGGTTTGCTGATGTTACACTTGGCATAGTAAGAAGAGCAAAGAAAGATATTTTGTATAATGGTAGTTAATTTTCCTGAAATGCATTTAATTATATGGGAGAACTATATTTAAAATTTTATCTTATTTTATTTTTATAAAAACTAATTTTATTGTTAATAAATTTAAAATAGAAATTTTACAATTTAATAATTTTTAGCTTTTTTTTTCCCCCACACTTTATATTCAAGTGTTTTTAATTTTATTTATTTATTTCTATAATGGATTGAATTGCAGGATATATAATTCCAAGTGGATGGCTGGTGGTACTTCTTCCCCTAGGTTTTCACTTAAACCCTGACAAGTTCCCTGACCCTCTTGCTTTCAACCCATGGAGATGGAAGGTACTGTATTGCAGGATATATAATCCCAAGCGAATTTGCTCAATAAAAAAAAATTATTATGTGAAATAGAATTTTGGATGATGTATATTTTAAGGACTCGTAGTAATTTTATTGTTAATAATTTATTTACTCACGATAATATATATATATATATATATATATATATATATATATAATTAATTTTTTATCTAACGACTATAGTTTTTAAGTCAAATTATTTCTAATAATTATTATGGATTGAACGATGTACAGGACATTGGAGTAGATGTTATGGCAAGAGATTTTTTAGCTTTTGGAAGGGGGCCAAGGGCATGTCCTGGAGTACAGTTCACTAAGGTTTGCATCTCCATGATTCTTCATGTCATTGTCACCAAATATAGGTAATGTTTATTTATGACTCAATTTAATGTACTAATTAATATATCACAATTACTTAAGAGAATTAATTATGAAAAAATTCATCGTGATCATTAGGTTGAAGAAGATCAAGGGTGGGGATATTGTTAGAGATCCGGTTTTAAGATTCCAAGATGACTTCGTCATTCAAATATTGGAGAAGTAAACAATGAAAAGCATCACTGCTATTGTGCTATGTAATGTTAGAATATTACAAATAAAGAGTATATATATATTAAGAGTACTCTGTAATAATAAACTTATTGTTCTTAGTTGTAAGGCCTTTGTCCGAGGGAAACAATGTTATGGACCTAATAGTTGAACTCTTATCGGATAATTATAACTTTCGTGTAAAATAGCTTATAATATGATATTAGAACGATGGTTATTTAAAAGCTCTCGTGTTCAAATTTTATTATAAATATATTTGCTTCTTTGTCTCCTTTATTATTAATATTATTTCTTTATTATAAATTAAGCCTTTCGTGTCATAATACAAATGAGGGAACGTGTTAGTAATATATCTATTTAGGATTGATATGTATGGTTGGATCCTTATCTAATACTCCTAGCTTTAGGGTCAAGTGGTTTCTAATACTTGTATAGACCTTTGTGACATCGCAGACGGCATCCTTGAAACTAGAATGGAAATGAGATTCTACATATTAAAACTCAAGGGTTGTAATTGGCAAATATGTCATTTAAAATGGGATTCTACATATTAGAAACTAGAAATGAATTTATGCAAAGTCATTTAAGATGGTGTACTAGTTTGTAGATGATCACTAAGGATTTTGAACTGGAAAGTCACAATTTTTTCAGAGAAATCACTGTTTTACGACAATGTTATTTTGTGTAAATTCTAAGATATAAACTTGTGCATTTTTTTAAAATTTTTTTGGCAGTTAAAAGTTAGATCAAATATTAAATATTATGTTAATAAAATGTTTTGATGAATCACTGTTCTCATCATATATTCATGTTAGTGTAAATCATCAAATATAGATCACTTATCATTACATAAATATACAATCATCCACGAGCACAAATGAACACACCCTTACCTTCTTTATGTATAAGCGTTTCAATATTTCATTATTTTTAACCCTTTCTATTTACAAAGAAAAGGACAATTTTTATAATGCATAAAAATAATATTAACGAACATGTTAAATAATAATAATAGTTGAATTTAATTGTGTGTCTGTATTGTATATTCACACACAAACACACACAACTAATTTAAATCATTTCTTGCATTAAGTTTTTCCCTAAGTTTATTGGAAAAATATGTTCATATGTATTTTTAGACTATATCTTATTTATGGATTGTATTTATTAAAAAAAAAAAATACATTCCATAAGTACATTAGAAGTGATGGTAATCATTTAAAGATTAAAAGTAGTATGCTTTTTAAAGCTTTTTAAAAGAGATTCTAACGAAAAGGTTAAAATTACCACTATTTTTAAAGCCTTTTAAAAAAAAATATTTTATTACCAAAAAAAGCAATCAAAACCATACTGTAAGAAATGAACTATTAAATTACAATGGATTCAACACTTTCAGACTTTTATTAAAATTTAATGAAATCCAATTAAAGTCCAATTTATTTAGTATTAGTTTAAATTCTCAAGGAAAAAAGTGAGCCAGCAAAGAATAAGCATGAGTTATTCCCATTTTAATATGACAAAATATATTTTTAATTGATTAAGGAATATTTTTATATAGGTTGGTTTCCGAAGATTAACACATTCCCAATCACAAAAAACAAAAAAAAAAAGAAAAACCTTTTTGTTTTTTATTTTATGCATCACCATTAAAGTTAATGTAAGTATCAAATAGAAAAAGTTTTTTTAAACATGATTTATTTTCCTTCTCATCCAAACTTTCATTGCTAAAAAGATAAGGTTTACACCCGGTAGGGATTACTGTACATGACTACATGGTGCCGTCATAAAGTTAAATTCCTTATTATTCAAATAAATTAAGTAATCGTATTGGATCAACCAAAATCTAGTAGTAATTTTTTTTAATGATGAAAAGATTTAGTTTGATTTACTTTGGGACGGAGCAGAGGATTTAGGCTCTCCAGGACAGAGCTTGAGCAGGTGGAAAGTATAAAAGGATAGCTGATTGCACAGAGTTGCACTGGCCGGGCACGGTTAGTTCTCTGTTTCTCCAAAGCCAATCATGAGTTCAATGTTCAGATTGTTCCGATCGTCTGGGTCTTTTGGTGGGTATGGCCGAATTGGTACAAAGTTGATTCAGAAACATCGAGTGGCTAACTTCTCGGAGAAATCAATGGAGGGTCTGGTTCGATGTGCTGCAAATGATGTTCCTTTGTCACCCATAAGCTTTCTAGAGCGAGCCGCCATTGTTTACAGTGATAGAACTTCTCTTATCTATGGAACCAAGAAATACACTTGGAAACAGACCCATGAGAGGTGTCACAGGCTCGCTTCCGCCCTTTCTCAACTTGGGATTTCTCGAGGAGACGTCGTAAGTTGATCAGATTTTTTTTTTTTTTTATTAAGTTGTAGTATTCAATCTCCTTTGCTGGTTTTTTTTTTTTTTTTCTTTTTCTTTTTTTCTTTTTTTTTTTTTTTTGTGCTGCTTTTCGATACTATTTTTCCTGTTCTGTTTTTTTTTTTTTTTTTAATCGTAAATCTGTTGAAGTTGTTAGCAATTGATTGATCATGGTTGTTACAATCCAAGATGAGATATTTTAGAACCCTAATGTGGTTCTTTCAAATAGATTTTATACTATTGAATTATAATGCCTAAAAAGAAATTAGTGGGCTTTGATACTTCAGTACACTTGAATTTGGATTGAACTTGTTTGTTGATCATGGTTTAAATTTTACAGAACCAGTCAATGTGGAAATCTAAGCTAAACAAGCCCAGAAGAACTCTGTAACCTTAATTGGCCTTCTTAAGTTTGATCCATGAATCTATCGTGCTTTGATCTGCCTTGTTGATGAATTTAACACTAGCATGCCACTCTGATCTGTTCTAAAAATTGGTTCTTTTTATTGCACTACAACTGCATTATTGGCTGAACACTTTCTCTAGTGGTTTGATTGAGTAGGTTGCAGCATTATCGCCAAATGTTCCACCTATGCATGAGCTGCATTTTGGGGTCCCAATGGCAGGAGCGGTTCTTTGTACACTTAACATTCGCTATGACTCAAACATGTTGGCCCATGTTTTACGACACTCCGAGGCCAAAATCATCTTCGTAGATTCTGAATTGCTTGATCTTGCAAGCAATGCATTTGATCTTCTCTCCAAGAACGGTACTAGAAAACCACTCTTGGTACTGATCAATGAATCGAATGATCAATCCTCAGACAAAGATGACCTCATGGATTCAAACAACTTGGAGTATGAGAATCTCCTAGAAACGGGTCATCCTCACTTTGAGATCAGACATCCAAAAGATGAATGGGATCCAATCACCTTAAATTATAGTTCAGGAACAACATCAAGTCCCAAAGGAGTTGTATATAATCACAGAGGTGCCTATCTCAATGCCCTTTCCACCATACTTTTTCACGGTATAAGGGCAATGCCTGTTTATCTATGGACTGTACCTATGTTCCACTGCAATGGCTGGTGTCTCAACTGGGGGTTGACAGCTCAAGGCGGCACCAATGTATGCCTCAGGAAAGTAACTGCAAAGGCCGTTTATGACCACATTGCTGCCCACAAAGTGACCCACTTGGGCGGTGCACCGACGGTTCTAAACATGATTGCCAATGCACCAGTCAGTGACAGGAAACCACTTCCGGGCAAGGTGGAACTAATGACTGGTGGTTCACCGCCACCACCTCAGATTCTATCTAAAATGGAAGAGCTGGGTTTCAATGTAACTCATATATATGGCCTTACAGAAACCTATGGCCCTGCAACATATACCATGTGGAAACCCGAGTGGGACTCGTTGCCCTCTGATGAACAAGCAAAGCTTATGGCACGGCAAGGAGTTCAACATCTTGGAATTGAAATGGATGTGAAAGATCCTATCACATTGAAAAGTGTACCTTCAGATGGAAAAACCATGGGGGAGGTGATGTTTAGAGGGAACACCGTTATGAGCGGTTACCTTAAAAATTTGAAGGCAACACAGGAAGCGTTTGATGGTGGATACTTTAGAACCGGGGATCTTGCTGTGAAGCATTCTGATGGTTACTTGGAGGTGAAGGATCGTTCGAAGGATATAATCATTTCTGGGGGTGAGAATATATGTTCAATTGAGGTTGAAACAGTATTGTATGGTCATCCAGCTGTTTTTGAGGCTGCAGTTGTTGGGAGACCTGATAACCATTGGGGTGAAACTCCTTGTGCTTTTGTGAAATTGAAGGAAGGTTTTGGTGATGTAAATGCTCAAGATATAATCAAGTTTTGCCGAGACCGTTTGCCACATTATATGGCTCCCCGGAGTGTGGTTTTTGAAGAATTGCCAAGAACTTCAACCGGGAAGGTACAGAAGTTCATTCTCAGGGAGAAAGCAAAAGCCATGGGAAGTCTTTCTTGATAGAACAATAGCTAGGAAGAACTTGATGGAGCATATTTACCTTAGCAAGATAACTTACTAGTCTCATTTTCAAAAAGAACAATTTATAACCATATATACTGACTTTCATTGCACTGCCCAAAGTGAATAGATACAAGACAACATCTCAAATTGAGTATGTTGGCTACATGGTTTAACACAGAGTCATAACACATTGGTAGTTTGGTTCTAAGGCCTTTGGTTTGAATTCCCTACTTGTGCACAAAGAAAAAAATAATAATAATAATAAATATATATATATATTGTAGTGACCAATAACTAGCTTTAACCGTATAAAATTTTAAAATTAATAATAAAAATAAAATCTAATGGTAATGATAAGTTAATTGAATCAAAATTGATTAACGGAAGTTTAATCCTCAGAAAAAGTTCATTCACACGAACTTGGGAAGACTTTCTGAAAATTGGATATTTCTACAAGAATTCGAATGTTGAGTCTTTAAAACTAATATTATTTATAAAATCAAAAATACATTTTTCCAAAAGGGCATATCATGTTAGACAGTCCAGTAAACAGTTAAAAACTGTATTAACTATTAATAATTATTAAATTTGACTTTAAAATTAAGTAAATAATTAAATTAAAAAATAAAAAATAAAATTATTTATAAAATCGAAAAGAAATTGTTTCTTAAAGGTTATATCATTTTAAGGATATCTCTAATGCTGTAGTTTATTATACTATCCATCTCATCAACTTTTTCATCCATATCATTAACTCATTAAATTCTCATTTATAATGTTATGGTCTATTAGACTATACTGTATGAGTCTCACAATCACATTAATTTATTAAATACATTAATTATAATATTTTACTTATAAAATATATACTTTTTTAAAAATACTTATTATTCGCATTTAAATAAATTATTTATATTTTAAAAATATATTTTTTAAAAAAAATAACTATTATTCACATTGTTTGAATTATTTTTTATTTTAAAAAATTATTTTGAAATAATCTTATTTTCATTTTAACTTAAAATATTTTTGTATTTTTATTTTATAAATAAATAAATAAATATATATATATATATATATATATAGCAAATAATTAATTTTAATAAATAAATAATTTTGATATATAAGATACTATAATTTTTAAATAATTAATTATATATATAGAAAGTAATTAATTTTAATAAATAAATAATATTAATATATATTATACTATAAATTTTTAAATAAATATATTATATATTATATATAAAAAATAAAAAACAAAAGTCTGCAGCGCATTTGACTTTTTAAAAAAAAAATGGGGCAGAGTTTGCCACCTAGACGCCCCACAACCAGAACAGTTAAAAACTGTTTAAATAATTGTTGTAAACAATTAATAACTGCTAAAATTTGAATTTAAAGTTAAGAAAATTTACTTCTTAAATTTAAGTCATCCTTATCTTAATTTTATTTATTTTCATTATCTTTTTTTAAAAATTTTTTAATGCGAAACGATTTCTTTGTTTCCTATTCAAGTTTTTTTTTTTTTTTTTTTTATCTTACAAGATGTTTTTCTTTCTAGAAATAAGTGAGCATTTTTTTTCTTTCGTATTAAAGTTGAAGAATAATAATTAGTTGTTTGTTTCAATAATCTCTATGGAGGCGCCTTACTAACGGACTTTTAACTTCTTCAGCTCAATTCTACTGACATTACAAAAAAATAAATACTACCAGCATCAACAATGAAAAAATCACATAAAAAATTTCATCCATAATCGTTTCTTTCTATCTCAATAAAAACATTTTCTAATTGTCTATTAACAATTAAAAAGGAGCAAAAAAAGAGCAAAAGATGCGAACAAAACTAGAAAAAGAAATTTCAATGTTTCAAAATCACAATAGATATTCTTTGCTGTCTCCTCGTCATTCTACTTTATTGTGCTGCCCAATATTACTTTTCTTAGGACATCCCTACTACATTAAACGAGTGTCGAAAATAATAATTGTCCAGCTTAATTTTTTTTAAAAAAATTAAAATTAAAAATAAAGGTCTACAACGCATTAAATACACTGTAGACCCTGATAAGAGGAGAAGAAGAATAGTAAACGCTCGGTCAGCGCTGAAGATGCCCTTATAGCTATTTGGAACGTAAGGCTATAAAAGAAAAGTTCTTTTTCGCCAAAGTTGAATATTGAGTTAGAGATACCGACAGGACCATGTGATTTAGATGTAATCAAATCATAGTAATGTAAATATGAAAAGATTAAACAAAAAATAAATCGAACAAATGTGGATGTTTTAAAAAATAAGTTAATATTTTTAAATAATAATGTCATATAATTATCATATTAAACACTAAATATTATATGATAAAATATGTATTTAATACTTAAAATGAAATTTATAAATAATTATGATATAAAGTATAATATGTTGTAGTTAAAATGAGACTTATATAATATTGATACACATGTTTGTTACACCCACTTCTCCCTTTTCTATATCACTTCACAAATTTCAGTAAGGACGAATATTGAGAAAAAAATATTAGCCAGCTTGCTATAATTATTATAAGAACGCCAGAGCGCTACACGCGCACCACCACGGCTTAATCCTTAATCATCCGAGCAGTAACCACCTGAGAATCTGAGATATTATCGACCGCCTCCCGAAATTTTTGAAGAAGAAAACTCAAAGCCCAGATTAGAGAGTGGAGTAGAGTGATGGAAGGCACGGTCCGGTGCTCGGCAAATTACGTTCCCTTGTCACCCATTAGCTTCTTGGAGCGATCGGCTGTAGTTTACAGGGATTCAATTTCTATTGTTTATGGGGAAGTGAAGTTCACTTGGCGAGAAACGCGACTTCGATGTTTGAAGCTCGCTTCGGCTTTGGCCCAACTTGGGATCTCACCGGGAGACGTCGTAAGTTCTTTTCGATTCTATGATTTTTCTTTTTGGGCATCCATTTGTGAGTTGATTTCTTTTATTTTAAAGAAGAACATACTGATGGATCATATAAATATATATTCCAAGTAATGATTTGAGGGTATCACTGGCAGTGATTGATTTGTTGGAAAAAAACATGAAATAGATCACTTGCAGGGGAAATTTAGAGCAGTTTTGCTCTTTTTACAGGATTTGGGTGGCTTTCATTTCTTGTTCTTCAATCTCCTCCAATTTATTTTTTTGTCAATAAGTTGTGTTGTTTCTGTTTTTATTACACTGTTAGGATTTTGTGGACGTAATTTCAGTTATCATCAACTATCAATAACTATTCTTTTTACTGTTTTATACCTATTATCCTGCCAGATTCTTCAGTTCATTTTACCGTAATCTCTGTTTGATTAATTTGGAATGATTTGAATAGGTTGCTGCATTGGCCCCTAATATTCCAGCAATGTATGAGTTACATTTTGGTGTCCCAATGGCTGGAGGTGTTCTTTGTACTCTTAACATTCGACATGATTCAGCCATGGTCTCAGTCCTGTTGAGACACTCAGAGGCCAAAGTCATCTTTGTGGATTACCAGTTTCTTGAAATTGCTCATGGTGCATTTGAACTTCTATCCAAGACAAAAACCAGACTGCCCCTCCTGATCGTAATATCAGAACTTGATAAATCATCCAATACCTCTATGAACACAAACTTAACTTTTGGCAACTTGGAATATGAAAACTTCCTAGCTAATGGGCGGCCTGATTTTGAGATTCGAAGGCCAAAAGATGAAATGGATCCAATCTCACTAAATTATACTTCTGGCACAACGTCAAGTCCCAAAGGAGTTGTGTACAGCCATAGAGGTGCCTATCTCAATTCTCTTGCAACCGTTCTTTTTAGTGAGATGGGACCGATGCTTGTGTACTTATGGACTGTTCCCATGTTTCACTGCAATGGATGGTGTCTTATTTGGGGTGTAGCTGCTCAGGGCGGCACCAATGTTTGTCTTAGGAACGTAACAGCAAAGGGTATATTTGAGAACATTTCAGTTCACAAGGTTACACACATGGGTGGTGCTCCAACTGTTTTGAACATGATGGTGAACTCTTCACCTAATGATCGTAAGAAACTTCCATTCAAGGTAGTAGTAAGTACTGGGGGTGCAGCACCACCTTCCCATGTCTTATTCAAGATGGATGAACTAGGGTTTCATATAATTCACTCGTATGGCCTAACTGAGACCTATGGTCCAGGGACTGTTTGTGCGTGGAAACCCGAGTGGGATTCCTTGACACCAATCGAACGGGCAAAGCTCAAAGCCAGACAAGGGCTTCACCATGTTGGTATGGAAGAGGTTGACATAAAAGATCCAGTTACTTTGAAGAGTGTACCGCCTGATGGAAAAACCATGGGTGAAGCAATGTTTAGGGGCAATACTGTGATGAGTGGATACCTAAAAGATTCGAAGGCAACTGAGGAAGCTTTTAAAGGTGGATGGCTCCGTAGCGGAGACCTTGGTGTGAAGCATCCTGATGGTTACATAGAGATTAAGGATCGGTTAAAGGACATTATTATTTCTGGGGGAGAGAATATAAGTACAATTGAAGTGGAATCAGTTTTGTTTACTCATCCTGCAATTCTTGAGGCGGCTGTTGTAGCACGACCAGATGATCACTGGGGGGAGACACCATGTGCATTTGTGAAATTGAAGGATGGATTTAATTCCAGTGCAGAAGATATAATCAAATTCTGTCGAGAAAACTTGCCACATTATATGGCTCCCAGAACTGTAGTTTTTCAGGAATTACCGAAGACTTCAACTGGAAAGACACAGAAGTTTGTGCTCCGAGAGAAGGCAAAAGCCATGGGCAGCCTTACTAAAAGGATTCAAGGCAAGCTCTAGGGGCATCCTCTTTTTTGCAGGGTAAGAGATTGTCCTAATGTTCAATCTTATTTGATAAAAATTTGGAATCTGATGCTTAATGTTTCTGTGAACTAGTGGTTTATGCAGGCTGGGTTTAATTATTGGGATGTGAAGCCAAATCGTGAAGATGCGTACAATTTGATGGGGCCTGTATCAAGATTGACATCCCTCTGTGCAATTGCCAGTTTTACGTGAATGATAATTTCTCCTGAAAAACAAAATTAGGCAGTGTTTCTGCTTAATAAAATCAATCATGCATCAGAACAATGAGATGGATTATGAGCTCTGACTATACTGATTATGGCTTTGACTTTTGCATTCACTAGATTTGTGTTAGTATGCATTCCATTTTTGTGTGCACACATGATGTATTTAGATTTGGTTTTGCAGTGAAGAGGGAGCATTCCATTGAATAACCTGGACAGGGCCTGGTTACGGTTGTAAAATGAAGTGGGCTATAGGATGAAAATGATAGGTACTACAATTGTGTAATTGATGAAACAGGTCAGCTAAAGGGGTGTTCTCAAGCCATGGAGCCTCCACCACCCAACCCAAAAAGGAAAAAGGAAAGAACAACCATTACCTACCCCAGGGCAATAAATCTTCCCAAGTCAATTAATAAATCTTCCAAAGTCAATTATGTCATGTTCATCAAGAATTACAGAGCCCAAATAAAAATTGTTCATGTTGAAAATTGTTCATAATATTTTTAAAATTTTAAAATAAATAATTGAATAAAATTTGACAAAATAGTGTACTTGTTGAAATAAATGAATAATTTACATATGCTAACAAATAAATAATAAATCTCAGTTAATTTGCATGGATATAGGTGTCACCAAATAAATTAATACATTTTATTATTTTAACAATAAAATCAGAGGGTTAAGATTTAATTTAATAAGATAATCTAAAAAATTAATCATATTTGTATTGACCAAATCTTCCATGTGGGACGCTGAAATTTGAATTTAAATGGGATGTATTTAT
>JAJIYU010013043.1:0-14223 GCA_030144865.1 Tinospora cordifolia
AAACAAGAAATTGTTTGAATCGCCTAATGTACAAAAGTTTTTGACATGCTTGGTTTGTTTGAATTGAAATAATGATTTAAATGTTAGAAAGATCCACTGGGCTGTGTGTTCGCCCTTCCTTTTATTTTTCAGGGAATTAAAGTACATGAAGACCATGAATATTAGTTAGGTTCTTCTTATTTAAAAAGTTTCTAATTTTTATGTAAGGGCATGCTGCCCAAGTTTTAAGACTTCTGCTGTAATATTTTTAAATTATGTACTCAATTTTATTTAATTAATTGAGTTTATGAATTTCATTTATTTCTTATACTATTGCCTTATTAAATTCTTAATTTTAAGTTATGTGCGGTTAAATACAATCAAGGCATGAAATGGCTTAAATAGAAAGTCAAGTGTGCGTCGCTTGTAATGTAACACCGGCCTGACCCGCCGTTTGGTTTAGTCCACTGTCGAGAAAAATGGTGGATGCGTCCAATGCTTAATGATACGGGGGTTGGGGTGTTACACTATTAAATTCATCCAAGTGTCTTTTATACAACAAATATTTATTCCTTAATAATCTTTTATCTGAATGTCGAAGTTCATTCAAGTGCATTCTAATAAACAACGTAGAGTTAGCTCTAACTTGAATGAAGCACTAAGATATTCATAATTTATGATATGGATTATAATACAATATACTTACTCTATGTAAGGTTGAACTTCTAAACTATTTAATAAAACATAACGGTGAGCAATATCCAAGGTATCAGACGGAAGCACAACTTTCTTTTTATTATGAATTGGGTCTATCTTCGGAGACAACCACATGTTTCAAGCTTTTCTCCATAAAAAACCAATTAGTATATGTATGATCCATACCTTTTATGACTAAATGCTCATATACTAAATCATAATGGTGTCGATCCAAGTTCTTGCATTTTGTAGAAGGACATGATATTATGTCTATATTTCCTAAACTTGCACGTGCAAAATTGATAAAATTTCGAGCACCATCTTTATACTCTTGAGACAACCAAAAAAAATGAAAATTACTTAAATTTCGTATAATGCAAGCAAGTAATAAATAATGTTATCTAATTTTAGATGTGAGAGTTAACCTTAAAATATGGACCCATTTTTTTATCCATGTGTAGCTAAATATATCAATTCATAAATAGAAGAACAAAAATAAGTCAATAGCAAAAATGAATAAGTTAGCCTTAGTAGAAGTTGATAGCAAAAATGAATAATAATAGCAGAAGAAGAACAACAACTACCAAACCCACAAGCAGAAATTTCGTACCCAGCACAAGCAGAGATTTCATTCCCAAACGCCCAAAGAAGAACAAAAATAGTTACAAGCAGATGATTGTGTTGATTCTGCAGTTATTGTGCAACAATTCTACAAATAACAAATGAAGATTAACAAAAGAAAGACAAACAAAGAATATCGATGAACTGAAATGCACAAAGAAGAAGACCAGCCATTATAAGTAGAGATTTCGTTCCCAAATGCAGAAGCCGATATTTCATTCCCAAATACCCAAAGAAGAACAACAACAACAAATGAAGATTAACAGAAAAAAGATGAGCAATAAAAATCGAAGAACTTAAACACACAAAGAAGACGATCGAATAACAATGACTTTAAAGAAGATGAGTATTCTTGTGACGACCCCAACCTGGGCCCACAAAACCCCCCCTTAGGGCACTCTATGCTAGGTGGTCACTCAAAGGTACTGTTCTCCCTCCCTAGGATTTTATTTCGCCTCCGTGGAGTTTTAAACCCATGACTTAGGGGATAAGTACATTGTTCTTGGAACATCCACTACCATTGAACAATGTACTTATCTCCTAGGTCATGGGTTCAAAACTCCACGGAGGCGAAATAAAATTTAAAGGAGGGGGAACAATACCTTTGAGTGACCACCTAGCACAGAATGCCTTGAGGGGGGTTCTTTGGGCCCAAGTTGGGGTCGTCACAATAAAAGGTGTTTTTTTATTGTGATGGCCCCTCACTGGGCCCCTAGTACCCCCCTCAGGGCACTTTGGGGTTGGTGGCGACTCACAAGGTACTGTTCCCCTCCTAAGATTTTATTTCGTTTCTGCGGAGTTTCAATCTTTGGACCTAGGGGATAAGTACCCAAATCATTCCACATCCGCTACCATTGGGTCATTCGCTCAATGGTAGTGAATGTTGTAAGAACAATGTACTTATTTCCTAGGTCATGGGTTCAAAACTCCACGTAGGAGAAATAAAATCTTAGTTTGGGGTCATCACAATAAAAAGGTGCCTTTTACTGTGACGACCCCAACTTGGGCCCACAGAACCCCCCTTAGGGCACTCTGTGCTAGGTGGTCACTCAAAGGAATTGTCCCCTCCCCTAGGGGTTTTAACAGGCCTCCGCGGAGATTTGAGCTCAAGACCTTGAGGGTTAAGTACTTAATTCATTCCTCATCCGCTACCATTGAGCTAAGTACTTAAGCCCCATGGTCTTGAGTTCGAACTTCCGCGTAGGCATGTTAAAACCCCTAGGGGAGGGGACAATTCCTTTGAGTGACCACCTAGCACAGAGTGCCCTAAAGGGGGTTCTGTGGGCCCAGGTTGGGGTCGTCATAATTCCTAAGTGAATTTTTTTTTAAGGGCGGGAACTAGTTTTTTTTTCTTTTTATATTTTTTTGTAGTATAATGTGAGAATAATATATGAATAATGCAAGTATAACTATTATTCAGTTGTTGATACAAATATGTAGGGTTAACATATAAATAATGTAGGGATAACATATGAATAAAATGAGGTATAATATATGCATAACATATGAATAATTATAGAATAATGCCAGTAATGGTAGAGGTATAACATACCAACTGATGGATAATGCATCAATAATGGTATAATACAAGAATAATAACTAAATAATATGAGTATAAAATTATGGAATAATGCCAGTAATGCTAGATATATGACATACCAACTGATGATTAATGCGTCAATAATGGTATAATGCAAGAATAATAACTGAATAATATGGGTATAAAATTGTTCGGTTACTTTGGTAAAAAATGCAGGGATAACATATGAATAATTCAGGGATAACATGCATGTATGATTCACACTGGTTAATACAAAAAATTAGGAAAATTTTATTAAATGAATGATTTTAGATATTTGGTTAAACTATGATTAGCATGCTTAACTGCACTGATTATTTATGTATTCTTTATAAAATATATGCTAATTATTTAATTGACACACTAAAACTATATTTTGCAAAGAATACATTAACAATTAGTGTAGTTAAACATGCTACTCATAGTTTAACCAAATATCCCAAATCATTAATTCAATAAAATTTTCCTAATTTTTTGCACTAACCAGTGCAAATCATATACGCATGTACATATTATTCATATTTAAGCATAATAACATTTTAATGCAAAGCAGTTGTAGTTATTAGAATCACCGATTTTCCTCTAAAAAAAATGCACACATTGCTGGAGTCAATAATGAATGATGGGAAGGTAGAATGACATGTATAGATTTATATCTTGATGCATCATGTGCTTGTTGCTGCAATCTATCCAACACTAGTTATATCTTGAATGCTTCATTTGCATGTTTCTTGTTTCATCTTCATTATTCATTAGCTACCATATTATATCTGTAACATCAGTGAGCAAAAATTTAGAAATCACCATAAGAGATGCATGAAGAAATACTTTTGTGATCTACTAGAGTATATAGGATGGATGACCGATAGTTGCTTTGCTGATCAGAGATCATGAAAAACAATTGACAGCACTTGATGACAAGAAGAAAAGATTAGAGCAAGAAATCTATGATTTATAAGGTTTAAAGTTTTTCTATACTCTTAACCATATTTTCATGTGCTTTCCCCAATTGGAGTAAAACCATAAAAATTAAGTTGATGGTTTGTTCAATGCTTTAGATACTGCTGCAATGCTTTTTTTTTCTTATAGCATATAGGATTGTATCTGGCATCCACATTATTCTAGGTTACTTTCTGTTTTTAATGATTTCGACTTTTTTTAGTAATTTAATTATTCCATGTACAAACATCATGTGTCTTAGAGCATCCCCATTGAAAGGTTGGATCCTTGGATCTATACCTTCCTTGGAATTCCCCAAGGTGATTTTTTTCTGCCTGAATTTGTAGTAATCCTTGGTAATTTGAGGGCATTTTTGGAGAATGGATAAGGAAAATGCCAAAGTTGGGTCCTTTTATGAGTTGTTGAACTTTGTAGATACTGGAAAAATTCTTCTGTTGATGATATATATATATATATATATACCATGTTATTTGTATATTATGCATAAATATGGACAAGATTAATGTTATCTTGTCCATGGGAGGGAAAGTATCACGCAATTCTTAAGCTAATAGGCTAACCTCAAGGGAAAGTACAAGGTAATACTTTAGCTCTTATTCTTATTTATTTTTTTACAATTAACCTAATTAAGTTCATTTTTTTTATGTAGATATATATAAAGATTGGAACAATGGAGAACTTGAGCTTATATGCTTCGATTGTGTATTGAGATGAGATGTGATAATCCTTCAAGAAGAAAATTTGCTTATAGAACTTTTTCTTTTTGTTTATTAAGATTAATAACGATGAGTATAGTAAATAATAATTACACTTTTTGATGGATTGTATATATGTTTGGCACTATGAAATTTTTTTTATTCTTAAGTGATGCGAATAATGCGTGCATATGTATATATATATATATATATATATATATATATATATAATATGTATTTTAATTTTGACTGAATAATGCAAGTATAACAAAAGAATAATTTATGCATAATGTGCGTCAATAGCGGTGTAATGTAAAAATAATTTCATAATAATGCGGGGATAAACGAATAATGCGCACACACATATATACATAAAATATGTACCTTATTTATGACTGACTAATACAAGTATAACAAATGAATAATTTATGTAGAATGTGTGTGAATAGTGGTATAATGTGAAAATAATTTCATAATAATACGGGGATAAACGAATAATGCATGTATATAATTTCGCAAGGTATATTGACCAATAAAATAATTTTTATACGTGAATTATTTGATCATTATCGCTATATATTTATACGCACATTATTTAATTTTTATCCCTACATTATACCACATTTTGCGAGTTATATGTACAATTATTCATGCATTATTCGATCGGTATCGCTAAATTTTTATACGGGCATTATTCGATCTTTATCCCTACATTATACAATATTTTACGGGTTATTTATACCATTATTCACGCATTATTCGATCGTTATTGCTAGATTTTTATACATGCATTATTCGATATTTATCCCTACATTACACTGGTTACATATATACTATCACTCATGAATTAAGTGTTTGATTGTTATTGATAGACTTTTACACGCGTATTATTCAATATTTATTCCTACATTATACCACATTTCATGTGTTATATATACCATATATATTATTCATGCAATATTCGATCGATATCCCTATATTTTTATACGTGCATTATTCTAGCGTTATATCTACATTACACCACTATTCATGGGTTATACCATTATTCACGTATTATCCTATCGTTATCCCTACATCTTTATACGTACATTATTCGATTGTTATGCCTACATTATATTGTCATTTATGGGTTATACCATTATTCACGCATTAGTTATATTATATAGGTATAACATATGTATATATAACATAATACGTTTACAACAGTTAAATAAAACGTTGTTATAGATGGCTATAACTTACGTTCTTTTAACAACAATCGACTGACAAACATTGTAGAAGGTGTCATTCGACAACGAGCAACTACGATTGTTGTAATAACATAGAATAATGTTCGTCTGCTCGTTGTAATGGCCTTTTCAACAATGTTCCCATGGTGAACATTTTTTGGACCCCCTACTCTAAGCCAAGGGCGGCCCAACAGGCACAGCGGCCTGACGAACCCCTTCACCAAGACGAGTTCGCCTAACCACTGTTAAGCCCTTTCCAAATCTCATACAATCAGATGGTATCAAAATAATTGGAACACTTAAAAGCAAAAGTAAGCAACAACCAAAACAGAAGCATTTCATTTACCTTAGTCTTGTCCAAAATACATATTTGACCATTTAAACTAGTATAATACGACCAACCTCAAAAGAAAAGAAAAAGGCCCAAAGAAGCTAAGAAGGGAGTCGTCAGGGAGTTAAGTAATCACTACAACTTTCCCCTTGTCGGTCGCTGTAGAACATGAAATGATGATAGAGTAGTGAGCTTATAATCAACGTGGCTCAGTGAGTAGGAAATTCAGCATGTCATCCATAACCAGTATTCCAAAACAATGCAAGTATGTATGAGCAGTAAAGATGGTATGGCGTTCAAAAGCATGACATAGCATAAAACAGTTGTAAATAGTGCAACAGTTTCATAAAGTATCTCAAATCCATGATAGTTAAAAACATATCGAGGCTATGTTAACTCCACAACCAACCTATGGTCATCGCTCGAGCGGGTCGAAAGCTAGGTGGGTTAACCATACGCTCTAACCCCGCGCTCGGACATCGAGTCAGATCTCATCATGTACCTTGACCTCGCACTTGGACCTTGAGCCCATGGTCTCACTACCGTGTACATCTAAATATCTCAAAACCAATCAGATGTATTTAAATCTTGTGAAACCATTGAAAATGTGACATTTCATGTAAGTTTTATGCAAGGAATAAAAATCACAAAAGACACCTGAGTCAAACTACTCACAAGGATGCTCCGCTCCAGACACTCCTCTCGCGATCGGTCACGTCCTGCTAGTACTGGGTCCTGCAAAATCGTCATAACTTCGTATCATTAACATGGAACTTGGTTCACTCTAACCATACATCATTGGTTAATCAATAATTTGACCTAGTCAAGAATAATCCACCTATGTTCAACTTGCCTTAGTTGCTAAGTTGATTTGATTGACCTTGGTCAATCTTGGTCAACCCTAGTCAACCTATCACTTGCTGACCTAGCTGGTCAACAAAGTCCCTACCAGTAAATTCTGGTCTTTATGGAGTCAATTAGACCAAAAAGGGGTCAATATTCCCAATTCCCATAACTTAGGCACAACATTAGCCTATGACCCTATCTGTGCAACCATTTTTTTGATTCTTTTGCGGGCAATCCGTACATCAATATTGTGCCAAACCTTGCAGACCTGTTTTAGACTCCCTAAAGTTTTTTCAAAATTTTAAATCACAATTTTTGGACCTCATTTACTAGGGTTTCCAAGTATGATAACAGAAACTATACAGATCCCATATACCCTATGATAGGTAGTGATTGTTTGACTGAATTGACCTACCTATTCTTATCAGAATGCTCTGAAATTTATGTAGGCAACTTCTAGACATATCTAAGGATCTCTCACCAAATTTTAGCTCAATCTACCAAGGTTTGTTCAGTTAATTTCATCTCAGAAATTTCAGCCAGATTGTAGGAAATTTCTAGGTTTATAGATTCTACTATCTTTCTAATGTTCTTTCCCCCATTGAACTATCATTTCATGAGGCATTTCTTGCGTTTACTTATAGGTCATAAAACATTCATTATTCAAGAATACTCTGAATCAGTAACTTGTAACATCAAAAACATGTCCATTATTCCATCAATATTCTGATATATTCTAAAGAACACAAGAAATTTGTTCTAGCACCCTAACAATCATGACATACTAGTAAGTGTAGCAAATCATAAGCATAAAGGTTCAAGGTCAAGTCTTTATACCCTTTTGTAGTCTCTACTATGAAGTCTAAAATGCCTTTGACTTCAATTCGAATAGGTGCCTTTAGGTGTCCTAAATATGGCTCCAAATCCTGTCTCAAACTAATTCTGTCGGCACTGTTGCAATAGTAAGTCTAACAGTTAGCGACAGTGACTTATAAAAGACATTAAACATTTTAATTTCTGGTTTTTACCACTTGGACACTTAAATACTCATGATAAGGAGTAGAATGATGGATTTTTACCTCAGGGATGTGCTTAGAATGGTTTAAGAGTGAGCTTTCCCAAAGTTGCTCCAACTGTCTTTGTTACACTACTTCGAAAATCATGTACAAGCCCTATTTTTTGTTATCTAACTCTTGGAGGTCAAAGTACATATGAAAATGAGGAGAGTGAATAATTTTACCTCCAAAAAGAACTAGAAATGGCTAAGATTCAAAGCTCCAAAGGTGGTCCCAACACACACTTTCTGGTTTTTCTAGGTTTAAACTTGCGAACAGCACCTTTTCTTGATGATTTCTGCTTCAGACGGCTCCAAGATTGGGAAAACCACTTGTGGAACTTTGTAGATGCTGGTACAAGCTTCAAATCAAGCTATGGTTTACTGGATTTGGTCGAGAATTAAAGGAGATCTAAGCTAGGGAAGTTGGCTACAGAAACCTGGAATTTCTGGACTTGAGCTCAAAGAAGACCTTTTGCTTTATAAGGGTGCTTGCTTGGTAAAGATGAGGGTGACATGTGGCTATCTAAGTGGTACTCAACCTCACATGCTGGATGCCCAGTTGGCAGCATTCATTGGCCACAATGGAGGCTATGAATTGATGGCCAAAACCATGGATCTAAACCATAAACTCCAATGGTTTTATGCTGGAAATCTGCTGGAAAATCATCAACAATTCACTGAAATTCACCTAAAATCTGAATAATCCCGCACTAAACACAACACAAAGGGGCTACAGCCTTCTTCATTGGACGCGTGGGTCAATCGGGCGGATGGGCTGGCCCATGCGCCCGGGCCGGATTCGCGAGGGCTTAAGCCCGCGCCTGGCTAGCGCTGGTCAGGCCCAAGGCCCGACCAAAATCTTGGCCCGCACGGGCCATTCAACCCGTGCATGCTAGATTCTTTTTCTTTTTGTTTTATTTCTTTTTTCCTTTCTTTATATACATATACACCCATATACATGTATATATATACTCAAAATTCACATTTTTTTTCTAAAATTATTAAAAACCATTAATTTGACATTTCTCATCAAAATGTTCAATCATACCTTATTTCATCATTTATGCAATTATATTTTCCAAAAATTGTCAAAAATCATATTTTTCTCCCAAAAATTCTATTTCTCTCTAAACATTCAGTAATTGTTCTAAAAATTCATAAATCAATCCTAAAGATTATTTTTCTCAAGAAACACATTTTATTTATAGTTTCATATGTTTTTTCCTCCAAAATTGCATTTTTTTTCATATTATTTTCATTTTCTTAATAATTAATTCGAATTTGGAAAAAATTTCATATATTATCATTAAATTTTCAGAAAGTTCATAAAATATATATGTGTCGGATCCATCGATCCTATGCCAAAAACATGGTTGTCACAACGTTGTTGTACATATTTTACATAAGCGATTTGACAACACACATTTTGAACGTTGTTACATGCCTTCTATTAGAACGGTTGTTGATGCACGTTGTCGAATTGCATGCCGTCTGATGGCAAAACATTCGGCAAAATAAAAAATAAACATTCCACAATCACAATCATCTTGCTATGGTAGATTATCAACCACTAACACCTTGAATGGATATTTCTCAAGTCTATCCATCGGGTCAACTTTTGATTTGTAAAATCTAATCATATCGAGATAAAAAGGAAGAATGGTGGAATAAGCTTTAATAGCCTCCATTGACGCAAAATCAACAATAGGAGTATGCAGGGAATTGCATACATATATGCAACCTTTGTGAATGCTGATGCAACCGAGGATCTAGTGGAACGCAGCCACAACATTAATAGGAAAAATGACGTAGTCAACATCAAAAATGGAGTATTGCAATACATATAGTGCCCTAGCATATACTCCATAATTACATCTCCTCCCCTAACATAGATGCATCCTTCTCTTTTTCAAATCTTTTATAAATAGACTGTAACTTTTGATCGAAAAAGTTGTCTGTCGTTGTACATTTGATTTTAATTGATTTGTCATACTTGCTTTTCTTGCGCAAGTAATAGAACATCACATCTATATGCTGCCAATACAAAATTTCTAAATTACAATAAAAGATTTGGGTCATGAATAAAAATTGTATAAACATAAAACATTCAAAACATAATAAGTATGTTGCTTGTATAACATCTCGTTATACTGAACTAATAAACATAACAACGTTTAAGAACATGTTATATAGATGATATTGGTATCATATCAATATAATATTTATACAAAACAATATAACATAGTTTAAGAACATGGTAGATAGGTGAAATTAGTATCATATTAGTATAATATGTGTATACAGACATTGCAAAGTGTTAAAAACCCTATATTTTGGTATTATGTTGGTATATTATCAGTATAATATTTGTAAGCAATAATATCAAGTGCAAAAAATTAAACTCACAAGAAGGAGATAGGCTGGCAAGGGGTGATCATTGTGTAAAACCATTCCTTATCAGTGACATCAGGGATTGAAAAATTAAAAGTTGGATTTAGATTGTTATCATGATTATGGTATACTTTATTTGACCTAAATAATGTGACAAATATTAATATCAATGTATTATTAATAACAACATTATTCAGAATGCAAACTTGATTTCTAAGAAAACTTACTTTAAGCGCTTCAGCTGACCCTTTTGAATCCACTCATCAAACTCAGCCACAACACTGCTATTTATATCTTTAAGCAGACAGATGTCTAAGGGGAATAATCGTCCCTTCACAATCTCCTTTCCTTTATGTTTATTTCCAACGGGACGCCTCCCCCTTTTATTGACTATAGGAGCTGAAAGTAGTGGAGTGGGATCTTCAGTAGAGACGGCTGAAGTTGCAACATTGATGACTGACTCAACAATTTCATCAATCGTGGTTTCTCGTTCACATTCAACAGGTGCATGATATTTCAATTCATCCTTGTCAGCAAACTGGGTCAGTGAAATTAAACGAGAAATATTCTAAAAACAAATAAATTAAGGACAGTTAGATTCATAAAAAACTACAAAAATATAATCTTGAACTAATAAAAGAATTGTATTCATAATCTTACCAGGATGATGATTTTTTCTTCCTTGTTTCACCTTCAGTTAATGTTGAGTCGGCCTTTAACATGAAAATGTACAATATTAATAGATAATGAAAATAAATCTAAATGACAAATCAAAATCCAAATAAAGTATTCAAAAGTACTTTCCTCTTTTTGTTGCTATCACTAACAATCTCTTATAATGTCGTCAAACTCTGGCATGCAGCTTTGACATCAATACATTTTTCCCTACTAGCAGATTCTTCTTTACTGTCTTCTACTTTATTTACATCATCTTTTTCAAGAAGGTTCTACATGAAAAATGAAGAATTTAGTGAGCCAAATGAATGTTTATAGTTGATATAACATCAATATACACAAGTAAACATTAGATAACAACAACCACACAGTATATAATATATTATACTCATGGTATAATGTAGGTATATAAATGGTATACTACTATCCTATCATTACTATATTATAATGAAAGTCTTAAAAATTCATTGGTTTTGAAGCAAGGAACATTTACCTTCTACAATAGGAATTTCAGATAATTAATTTCTTCAAAAATCTTATCAAAACCTTCTTTCAACATTATTTTGATCTTGTTACAACAATCACATTGCTTTCCAGGTATACTCATGGTTGCGGTAGACTTATTTACAAGAATGTTACCACAAATAGGTTTATTTATAGGAGGCGGCAAAAGAAATATTGGGGGATCAACAAAATCATCGTAATCTAGAAATTGATGTTGGCCCCATCTTATTCTGCAATCAAGCCATCCATGTATGGCTGTAGTAGCTCAATGGGGCTTGCTACAAAATTTTTGAAGTGAAAATAGACAAATATGAGATCATAAGAAATTTGACAATAAAGAATAGTTTAATTATAATATAAATTTTGTGTATACTATACGATCAAATTGTAACACCCCAATTTTCAACCGGACCTCCATTCACGTTTTACCTCACGTGTGGATCGTCGCCCATTGAAATATGGAATGTTACTTAAAATTTTTGTTTTATCCAAATCTTTTTTTCTTTAAAATTTAGCTCATAAAATTATCTTCTCAAGTCAATGTCTGGATAGATATTTTATAAAAACAAAAGATTAAGGTAATTTCTCAATACATTCACTAGTTTTAGCAATACAAATCATAAAATAATGCAGTGAAAATACTTAAAAAATTATTATTAGAACCAAAATTGTTAAACATATAATATTGTTCAATAATCTGATTGACTGAATATAAAACCAAAATAAATACATGAAAATTGTTTCAGTAAAATAAATAAAATACAACCTCGAAGGCCACCTAACCCAGACAACCTCCCCAATGAGGCATCCAATTAAACTGCAAGTCTTCTGACAAAAGTTATCATACTCTACGTTCAGATGTACTTGACAAATAAAGTGGGAGTGAGTTCAAAAGCCCAGTGGATCGTTCTTATACATCACATGCATTATACAGACCCAATCCAAAATATTAAAAACACTTTCAAACATTAAGCGTTTCAAAATTTATTTGTTTTAGTTGAAATCTAAGATCGGAAGAGGGTTGAGATGTCTCTTGGTATTCCCTATGATCCAATCAAATCTCAGAGGGTTCCAATAACTGTCTAAAATCAATCGACACTCACATCACAGCTTAAAAAAGAGTACTTACCATGGCATCGTACCATCTCCCAAAGACTTCGAGTTGTCACAGTTAGCTTCGGTTGGGAATACCTACGATCGGCCTGGTAGCTCGACAATCTCAAGAGGTGACATATAGGAGATGCCACCTGTGACACCCCAAGCCCCCGGACCAGAACTCAAGTCCTCCTGCACGCATCACGTCGGGCCCAATGCATAGTGAAGCACTCCCTTCGGCTTAGATGTTGTGCGTGTAGGACTTTTCACATTTTCGTGGGTCTGATCCACCGGGAACCAGGGTCGTCAACCTCTTTTCAACTCACTAAAATCGTTCTCAATTTCATAAAATGAGAAAACATATCAATCTTGATAAAAATCCTACTATGTCTATCGACAAATATCATAACTAAGAAAAATAATTTCAAACACTTCACTGGATTTTTCACAGTAAATATTTATTATGAAAAACAAATTGCTGCAGCGAAAACCATCAAAATCACCAACCCATATAGCAGGGTTCAAGTAAAACTAAACATATACATGTCATTAGCCTCTAAAGGCAACATCTCAAAATACACTTCAAAATCTATGATTCAAAATAGGCTCACAGAGTCAAAGTCCCAAACAACATTTTAAAATGTACAACAGTCCCAAAAGGAAATAATTGGCCACATGGCCTGTTCAAAATATATACATGATCTATGAAAATTGAGACAAAAACAAGAATACAAGTCCAACAGCGACCTCCCAGCGAGATCACCTAACGATCCCTAAATCAACGGGTCAACTAGTGTACTTCACCTCTGCGAGTACCTAATAAAGAAAATGGGGTGAGCTCGAGAGCCCAGTGGATCATCCGTACACATCACAAGCATTATATAAACCAAAAATCCAAAACATGCACACACTTTCATTACATTAATCGTTTCAAACAGTCATTTGTTTTGTCGTACTCTAAGACCGATAGAGCTATACTCCTGGTGTCCCTCTGTGACACGAAATCAATCTTAGCCGGTACCATCTCGAGCCACGATACTGTTTTCGACTTGTCACAACATCCAAGAATAGGTGCAATGGTGTACGGCCAATGCTCACTCGTCCGAGGAACTCTCAGCCGTCGCAAGAGGCTTTATTAAGAACACCAACGATGGGATCTGAAAGATGTCGTGTGGCAAATATGACCACGTCCACGAGTCATGACAGATGCCACCTTCGCCCTGATACGTTGAATTATTAAATTTTAATTTAATCTTCTTTAGTTTCAATAGATTTTATTCCATACCATATCATTATACAAGGTATCCAAATCATGTAGCAAGTCATATAAATAACTAGACATTATGCCTCATATTCAAGCAATTACTGAAAGTGTATAACTAGACATTATGCTCATTCATCAATTAAAGAATTCAAGAATTATACACATCCTAGCATGCATCTAACATCCTAGGCTACTGTTAGTTGCATAGCAGATTAATTATATTATATGTATTTTATGTATAATGTGCATTAATATAATAGAAAATGTAGTGTATTTACTCATATTTAGTATAATATGCATT
>JAJIYU010013044.1:0-14134 GCA_030144865.1 Tinospora cordifolia
TTTAGTTGCATGCAAAGACCGTCCAATATCCAGCGTATTGGGCCCAAGCCTGCTTTTAAATTCACCCATCGGGGTGTCACATGGTTTGAAACCCCAACTAAAACCCTAGCCATAGTAGGCTTCTTCTTCTGTCTCTATAAATAAATGCATCCATAAACCCTAGCATCTCACTTGTGATTGAAGCAGCCGCAGAAGCGCCAGTAACATAACCTTTTAGGGGAGTCCAAATTAGGAAAGAACTCAGAATAGGGATACTTTGGAAAATCGAAATGACCCAAAATAAAATGGGATAACATAAACTAAAAAAATAAATGACATATGCAAAAATTAGGACAATTGGCCAAATTAGGATTTTCATTTATCTAGCGACTTTAGTGGGTTCTAAATAAAGAAAGTATGTGAAAGGAAAATCAATTTGGCCAAACTATATCTTGAATTTTTCATTAATTATATGAAATTTCAAAACTTTAGGTTAAAAATCATAATTCCTCGTAAATAAGGAGATATTAATTTTTATTTGATTTTTGTGAGCCCATGAATGCATGACCTGTCACACCCCGACCCCCGGATCGGACGTCATATCTGTCAATCTGTGGCCCCATCATCGGGCGTCGCGCAGCTCCAAGCTCAGCGCGTGGTCCACCGAGGCCCCGGGCGTGCGACAGATGTCGTCAGTCTATCTTTCTTCCTCTATACACGAGGTTTAAATCATTTCTTTGATTTCAAATATTCATTTTTTATCATGTTTTACTAAGCAGTTAGCTTCAAATCAAATTCAAATTCACCGGATGTTCAAAATCATATTTATACTGGAAATTAAGATAATAGTAGCGGAAGCACCTCTTGGATCAAATCTTTCCAAATCATTGAACACTGTATAGTATACCATAACTAAAGATCATCAGTTTATGAATCAAAACAAAACAATGTTCAAAATGGTAAACAGTCATGTGAATATATACAAAAATATGTTACATGACCCTATGGTCCAATTTCAAAATATACATCATAAAAACTATACAAAAACAGAGAGATAGTTTAACAAAAATCACACACACTCTCTCTCTCTCTACAGCCTCCAATCTCTGGTCTGCATCCTCACTGAGCGTTGGACTCATGAGTACCTGTAAAATAAAAATGGGGTGAGCTCGGTAGCCCAATGGATCTCCCCTACACATCAATAGCATTATACAAACGAGCATACAAAAAATGCAAACAGTTTCAATCATTAGGGCGTTTCAAACACTTAGTCAGTTTATTGGTTGCGCTCTAATATCAGGAATTTACCATCTGATATCAGGAATTAATCGAAAGAGTAAACCACCCTCGGTATCCCAATTGTGGTCCTGAACACAATCAGGCACGACATCTTTATAACACAGAAGTCTACCTCTGAGACCACGACCCAAGAAGATACTGAAACCAATGGAAAAATCCTCATGACTTTCCAAATTCTAGGGTCTCATACGGCCGCTCGCAGTTTGGCCTAGTTGGGGATACCCACAATGATGTCCTGGGACATCCGGAGAACCTCAACGCGATGTACCACCAGTGCCCGTCCATCGCCCCGGTACGTGGAGTTATTAATAAACCTTTAATGTTCTTTAGTTTCACAATCATAGTTTTCATTCCACACAGCATACAAACATGCTTATTCAAATGTTATCCTAGGCAAAGAAAGCCAATAAACATCAAGTTGATCATAATATCCTAGTACTAGAAAGCAAGTAGGCGGACATTAGGATATCATGTAAATCAATCCGCCCAAAGCATACATTCCTAGCATGATACTAAGTATAGGGATTTAAACATAGATAACATTCTGCATCCTACATCCGCATAATACTAAAGAGTGAGGAAGAGATAATCAACCCCACCTGTGCACGCCGAAACGCTGCTGGGTCATCACCCATCGCTCAGCAATCCAATATCGTCAATCTGCATCATTAGATGGTAATGATACATTACTTTGGGCCTTTAATACATATCTAACCCAACCCTAAAGGTCTGTTATCAATTAGTGCTTTAGAGTGTACCCAAAACACTCAAAAACAATGTTCAAGTCCATTGACTGCGCTCAGTACGGTGTGGACCACAGTCTACACACCATTTCTCACTCAATGGTGGGATTTCACCCATGCACACCATACTTGTGAGTTCCATTCTAGTTTAACACTTAAATCTAGTGTTTTGGACACCCAATAATCATTTAAACACATAAACCAACTAAAGAATGGTTGTTTACATTGTTTACTCATCAAAACCCATTGATCAAGCCTCAAAAACGGGATTCACTTTCAATAAAATCGATTCCTTCATTTCTATCACCAAACAACCATCCTAAATCCATCATATTAGTGTCCAAACACACATAAAAGGGAAATACACAATGGTTTCTCATGTTTGGCTTGGTTTCCAGCCACTAAACTCACAACACAAGTTCATGAACGGATCTTAATCATTTTGATTCACTAATTATTGACAACTACTCTTAGATGAGCTCAAAACTTAAAGAAAACTCAAAGAAAATCAGAGAACTCACCTTGAAGTCGCTCTCCCGTCTTCGCTTCCGAATCCCAGATCATTTCAGTGTAAAATGAGAAATTCTGCACTTGAAATCTATATATAACTCGCACACGGACCGCGATCGTCGTCAGACGGAGCTCGGTCATCTGACAGTTTTCTCTTCATGGACCTCGGTCTTCACTTTATGGACCTCGGTCATCCCTTTATGGACCGCGGTCGGCACATTACGGACCGCGGTCACCAATGTGACCTAGTTTTCTCGTTTTTGCACATTTCCACTGATGACCGCGGTCGGCCTGTAAGGACCGCCGTCCACAGTGTGTTCTGCACTTTTTCTGGGTTTTTCACATCACGGACCGCGGTCGGCAGCAAGATGCCTTGTTTTTTAACACTTTTTCGCACACGTTTCTAGCTATCCAAATGTTCTAATAAATTTTATCTTGATTAAGAAACTGAAATCAACATCCAATTCTCCAAATCTCCAAGGTATGCTAAAGTCATTCTAGCCTATTTCCCAGAGATTAATTGTACATGTGAGCATACCTTGTTTTTGTCAAATCTGAAATCAACATCCAATTCTCCAAATCTCCAAAACCCTCAAACTATATCAATAACCATCATAGATATCCAATCTAGATCATTCATATCAAATTCCAAATAAAAGGTCTTTCCCAAAAATTTGAATTTCTTATTTCACCGTATCAGCATACAAAACTACATTTATTTCCTTCTAAATTCAAAATAGAACATATTTAAAATAGGTCACTATTTCAAAATATGAGCGAATCAAGTTTTATTTCCTATTAAAGGATTTGCACCTTCAGAAACCCTCAAGATAGGTGAAATTCTTCTGGGTTTATCAAAAACTGCAAATGAACGGTTAAAACGTTTAGAATTCAATTCTAAATCGATAAACTCTTAGTTTAGAAGGAAGATCTGAGCTTATTTGGTTCAAGATCGCTTTAGGCATCAAGAACTCTCAAATCTTTAGTTTTTGATACTGAATATGTATAATTTTCTAAAAGAATACATAGATCTTGAATTGAAACAATTGAGAGGTAAAGATCTCTACCTCAGACCTTTAGATCCTCCTTGAATCAACTTTGAATCTATAATACCCAAAATTCTTTGTACTCAATTAAATAAAATTTATCATTTATTCAGTGAAATTTGGGTGCAAAATAAAATCGGGTTCATTTCAGGGCTAAATTTGGCAGGTTCCAAAACTTTCATTTAGTGCCCCTTAGGGAGCCAAAACAACTTGAAATAAAGTAAGATGACATGAACCAACAAAGGGGACAACATATCCAAAAATTAGAACAATTGGTCCAGGTTAGGGTTTTCATTGGCCAAACGACCTTCAAGGCGTCCAAATTAGAAAAAATTGTCATTTAGGGTACTTCGGGGGATCGAAATGACCCGAAACAAAATGGAATGGCATGAACTAACAAAATGAATGAAATATCCAAAAATCAGAATAATTGGCCAAGATTTGAATTTTCATTTGTCTAATGACCTCAATGGGTCTTAAATAAGAAAAGCTTTTGAAGGAAAATCACCTAGGGCCAAATCATACCTTAAAATGTGCATTAGGTTCATGTGATTCCAAAACGATAGGATAAAAATCATAATTCCATGTAAATAAGGAGATATTAATTTTTATTTAATTTTTGTGAACCCATGAAGTCATGGCTACCCCCACTTGATCGTGTACACCCACACCCACTTAAGCCAAAATTGGCCCAACCACGCATATGTGTGTGTGTGCACATGTGAGTAACCCTATTTAGATAGTTTCTTGGAACCAAGATGAGCATCTTTAACTATTATATGGTGTCCCCTCAAATTTGATATTGTACACCCATACTTGATGTCCAAGAAATAAGAAAATAGAAAAGTATTCCTTGTGTATTTGTGTGATAAGCAAGCAAGGAAACCAAAAAGGAATGTTGCCATGAGAACATAGGGGACGTCCCATTTGAATTAGAATATGATTTAAACCACTTTTGCGTTCACACATAGTTAGGAAACAAGATTGTACTCATATATTTTGAATTAGAAAGCCATAGTGGTCCCACTTGCCAACCATGAGCACATTTGCCCTCTTTATGCAAACCATCCCCTTTATGTATAGAAACTTGCCCAAATTTTTGTGAGCTTTCCAAGCTACCTAAGGCTGCCCTAGGACGTCCCATATGCCCTCATGAACATCTATATAAAACCCCTTGCTCACTTTCATCTCATCCCAAAGCAATGAGTTAACACTTCCCTCTTTGTTTGTTTTTGCCCTCTTCTTGGCACCTCTTCTCACCCTCTTTTCTCTCTTGTGTGAGAAGTTCCTATTTCAGTATTTTAGAGAGTTGTTGAAGTAGTCTAATTGGTGGTTTAAAGTTCTGAAAATGGTTGACAAGGTGAACCTCTGTCGGATTCAACAAAAACTTGGATTAAGGTGGAGGGGATTTCCTAAACCTCTACTTTGCTATTTTAAATTTCTAACATGTTCATGCTCGTTTAAATTCTAATTTTCAGCATGTCTTATTTTAGTTTCAACATGTTTAATCATATTTTAATTTTAGTTAGCAACTTTTTATGTTTTAATTACTCATGAGAGCATGACATGCTTAGAATCCATGTTTAGGATTTAATTCAATGTTTCAAGCATGCGATGTAATGTTTTCATGCTTTCTTGGTCGTTTAAAATTCTGATATTTACACTTTGAATTTCTTTTATGATTATGTGATCCTTAAATATAAAAAATTGAAGATAAGAACCACGTATTGTCATAGTGACCCGTATGGGCGTTATGAGTGTTCTTAACACATGCTTTGAGTATGTGGTTGCGAGGTGCAACTAAGATATACTTGGTATGTGGCATCCAATGGAAAGTGACAAAGAAATGTATTTCCACATTAAAGAGGGGTATCTAAATTAAGAACATCAAGGGAGTAGAACCCCTTTTAGTCTTAACATCAACTACAACCAAAAAATTGCTTGAATCACTTAATGCATAAAAGTGTTTGAATTTGGATGTGCTATTGATTTAAAATAGTAACTTAGTTGTTTAATGAATGATCTACTGGGCTATGTGTTCACCCCTTCCTTTTATTTTTTATGAAATTGACTTGAATCTTGAAGGTCATGGATATTAGATTATTTCTATGTTTTGAAAGTTCTATTTTAAGGGCATGTTGCCCAAATTTTGAATTTAAGACTTCAGTTGAATTTTATTTAAGTTTTGAAAGTTATGTAGTCAAGTTTTGATTTAAAAATGTAACTTTATTTATTTTATTTGAATAAATAAAGAGTTTAAAGTATTCATTTATCTAATTGTATAGCCTCAATGAATTGAAATTTAATACATTGTGATGTATCCATGAACGTTTTCAATAAGTGTTTAAATAAAAGAATTGAAATGCAAGTTGTGTACTTGTAAATGTAACATAGGACCCAACCCGCCTTGTGGTTGAGCTTAAACCTGTCTCTTGGGGGTTGGGGTGTTACAAAGGTGGTGTCAGAGCCTAGGCTTTAGGTGCCTTAGGCTAGAATTAGAAAGTCAATCAGTGGTTGTTTGACCAGAATTAGAAACTCAAATTAGAGTTTCACTTTGAATTAAATCAAATCTTGAATACCTTGGGCTAGAATTAGAAAGTCAATTAGTGGTTGTTTAACTAGAATTAGAAACTCAAATTAGGGCTCACTTGGAATTGAGTTGAATCTTGAATGCCCTACCTTCTATTTTTGATTTAAAAACGTTTTGAAAAGTGTTTTCAAAAAGGAAGTACTTGTTTTTGAAATGTTTTGTTTGGTTACAAAGACTACAAGTTGAGCTGATAGTGGGTAAGCCTTATCTTGAGTAAAGCTAAACATTGAAAGAGAGGTGGGTTATCTCGCCCTAGAAAGCACGGTTGCTAAGCAGACTTCGGTCTTGCCGTCCAATCTGGAGGTTGTCCCACCAGCTTATACGAGTGGTCTGAGTTGAAGAACACCCTTACTTTCTATAAAACAAAATTAGAAGGTGAAAAAGTAAGGCAAAAAACTATTTAGAAGTCGAAAACGATGCCAAAGGTGGTGTCTTGACTAGACAGAGGCCGTGAGTTAACCAGTTTGAAACCATGAGTCTTGGGGATTGACCTTAGGTAGAGACATGGGTGTAGCCATGGGTGGCACAATGGATCAAAAGCATAAATCTCTGGGAAATAGGCTAGAAACTGAAACCTGTTTGAAAACAAAAAACTATTTGATCAAGACACGGGACCAAGAAGCTTCTATATCTTTGCGATTTCTATCTGGTATGGGATGCATAGGAGTTCAGGGATATGGAGGAAGCCTGGACTCGAAGAATGATGGACCATGTGTGGTGAATGATCGGTAACTCTGACAGAACGAGTTTCTCTATGCTCGCTGGTATGGGATGGTGGAATATAGTGGGTTTAGAAACCTTAATTATCGAGCAATTTGCGAAATTTTTTGGATGCGACTCTGTTCTGGGTGAAAGCCTAAGTGGAAGGGATAGAGTGGTATAGGACACTTGAACCTGAAAGCTTAAGTAGAAGCTTGGAACCTTATTGTGCTAACTTGATTGTATGATTGTCTGGTATGCATTATGTAATGTTTCATTGCTTTGAGACCAAATCATGTACCCATGCATGAAAAGAACCTAGAAGAAAAACCTTTAGGCCAATGAACAAATCAAGAACCTAGAGACATGAATCTAGAGTCATGATAGTACGAACATTTGATGAAGCAACTATTGACGACCTACTCGATTTATAGACAATGGCTGGGACAAAAAGGTACGCTACTCAATCCACCACCTTTGATGAAACTAAGCAATGGGAACAAGAATTGCCTGCTGGATCAACTATTGAAGGCACTTCCACAAATAATCCCTCAACCGGTTCCTCAACCACAAGTACCTAAACCCTCTCAGGTTCAACAGCCAGCACCTGTGGCCCAAGATCCCGAACGTCAAAGGGCTCAGGAGGGTTTGGAGGATGAGAAATAGAGGAAGATGCTGATACAGCTACAGAAGCTCCATCCTCCTTCATTTGATGGGACTACTGATTGCATCTCGGCGGACCACTAGTACCAAGAGATGGAGGAAATTCTCAATGTGCTTAAGGTAATGGGGTCGAGACGAGTGGCATTGGCCATGCACCACTTCAAAGGGCCAGCCAGAAGTTGGTGGCGTATGATGAGGATAAACCCTAATACAGATGTGGATAACATGAGCTAGGAGAACTTCTCAGAAATCTTCTATGAAAAGTTCTTTCCAAAGGCAACCATAAGCAAGCTACAAGAGGACTTTGTTCGACTGAATCAGAGGGACATAACTGTAGCTGAATATGAGAGGAAGTTCACTAAACTGGCCAAATTCTCCCCAAATCTGATTAAGGAAGAGAAAAGAAAGGCTAATCAATTCGCACAAGGTCTCAAGATGGAGATCCGAAAGATAATGAAGACTCTAGGCCTAAAGACTTACAAAGATGTCGTAGAGAAGGCCCTAACACTAAAACAAGAACTCAACCTGGAACAAAGGTTGAGGAGGAAGAACAAGAGGCTCAAGAATGAAAATGATCAACGGGCTCAGGAGAAAAAGAAGAATGGTGGGAAAGCACCACCTACACTAAAAGAGGGGGAGGCCAAGAACGAGTTAAGGGAACAAGCAAGGAAGCAAGGGCTTTATTTTGTGTGCATCTAGAAGGGCCCTCTGGCTAGAGTTTGTCCTAATGCACAAGCTTGAACTCCTCAGCACCAGCCACAATAGGGAGGAGGTCGGAACGATCGTCCTCAGGGGAGGAAACAGCAGCCGAATGCCAATCAGGGGCATAACCAGGGTCGTGGGCAGAACCAGGCCAGAATGTTCACTATTGAGGCTCAGGAAGACCAAGTCGCTACAGTGGAAGGTACATTTTTGTTGTTCAATGTTGCCGTGTAATTGTTGTTTGATTCGGGTGCCTCTAAATCCTTTATTTCGAAAGAGCTAGCTAATAGGTTACAACTTGTGACGAAAACACTACCTATAATATTGAATGTCTCGACACCAATACGGACCACTGTGACATCAAAAAGAATGTGTAGTTGTGACCTAAGGTTCGAGGATAAACTCATAACAGTAGATCTATGTACCTTACCTTTTTATGGCTATGATGTAATCTTGGGGATGGATTGGTTGGACCAGTACCAAGCGTAGATAGATTGTATTAAAAGACGAATGACCATAACCCTACCTCCTGGGAAAACCTATAGAATCAATAGGGATATGCAGAAACTACCAAAGAGTCCAACCATAGCCATGTTGAGCTGCTTAAGGCAGAAGAATTAGTTTGAGGAACTCTCTAAAGAAAAACCTATGGAACTGAAAAGGATACAAGACCTAGCAGTATTTAGTGAGTATGAGGATGTGTTCCTAGATGACTTACCCGGACTACCACCTGCTGGAGAGATATAGTTCAAGATTGAACTTCACCCTGGAACCAACCCTATAGCCATACATCCTTAAAGAATGGCAGCAATAGAAGTGATTGAAGTGAAGTCACAACTCGATGAGCTCCGCATCAGGCTGAGTGAATCACCTTGGGGAGCTCTGATGTTGTTTGTAAAGAAGAAGGATGGTTCTATGAGACTTTGTGTCGATTATCGAAAGTTGAACCAAGCTACGGTGAAGAATAAATATCCTTTACTAGGGATTGATGACCTATTTGATCAATTGAGAGGAGCCAATCATTTCTCGAAGATTGATTTTAGGTTGGGATATCACCAGTTGAGAATCAAGGAGTCTGATGTGCACAAGACATCCTTCAGAACAAGATATGGACACTTTAAGTTCACCGTGATGCCCTTCGGTTTGACCAATGCCCTAGCAACATTCATGGACTTGATGAACCGAGTGTTTATATAGTATTTTGATCAGTTTGTGGTGGTATTCATAGATGACATCCTAATCTACTCCAAGTCAGAGGCTGAACACTCAAAACACTTGTAGATAGTGTTGGAGATACTCAGAAGGCATCAATTATATGCCAAGTTCAGCAAGTGTGAGTTCTGAATGAAGACGGTCAAGTTCTTTGGCCACGTAGTGTCAGCAGAAGGCATCTCTGTAGATTCAAAGAAAGTGGAAGCGGTTATGGATTGGAAGCTACCTAAGACAGTTACAAAGATCAGGAATTTCTTAGGCCTGGCTGAATACTACAAAAGGTTCATCCAAGATTTTTTCAAACTGGCAGAACCATGACCAAGTTGACAAAGAAAGGAGTTAAGTTCAATTGGAATGAGAAGTGCGAACAATCATTCCAAGAGCTGAAGAAGAGATTGACTACAGCTCCTCTCCTAGTCACTCCAACCCATGGTGTTACCTATACTTCTATACTGATGCCTCACTAAGTGGACTTGGAGTAGTGTTGATGCAGGAGAGACGAGTAGTCGCTTATGACTTACGACAGCTGAAGGTCCATGAGAAGAATTACCCTACTCATGACCTAGAATTAGTAGCCATCGTATTTGCCCTAAAGATTTGGAAACACTACCTTTATGGTGAAAATTTTGATCTATTTTCAGATCATAAGAGCTTGAAGTACATCTACACCCAGAAAGAGTTGAACCTCAGGCAACGTAGGTGGATGGAATTCCTTAAGGACTATGATTTTCAATTACACTATCATCTAGGGAAGGCCAATGTGGTAGCTGATGCCTTGAGTAGAAAGTTCAACCACCGGGAGGAAAAAAAGGGCTAGATGTACTAGTTAATCGAAGACTTTAGGCTAGGAATAACCTTGAATGACAAGCAAGCCTACCTTTACAGCATGTCTTGCCAACTAAATCTACTATATCATAGTAGGGAGGAACAAAGGCAAAACAAGTGGCTTGTAAGTTTGATAGAGGGAGGTGAACATGGTAAGCATCCTAACTTTAGGTTGGATGTTGAGAATATCCTGAGGTTCGAGGAGAGGATCTGTGTACTTGAGAATGGACAAAGTAAGCAAACAATATTGGATGAGGCCCATTAGACCAAGTATACAATACATCCAGGTAAAGATGTACCAAAACCTTAGAAAAACTTACTGGTGGAGAGGAATGAAGAGGGTCGTGGCTAAGCATATTGCCAAGTGCTTAACCTATCAACAAGTAAAAGCGGAACATCAGAAACCCTCTGAAATGTTACAACCACTGCCTATCCCTAAATGGAAGTGGGAAAACCCTGTCATGGATCTTGTCAGTGGTTTGCCCAAGAACCAGAAACGAGAAGATACTGTTTGGGTGGTTGTGGATCGTCTCACCAAAGTGGCTCATTTCCTACCAATCAAATCCACAAACTAAGTTTACTACTGGGAGAACTATATGTGAAGGAAATAGTAAGGTTGCATGGTGTACCAAAGACTATTGTGTCTGACAGAGACTCTTGCTTCACTTTACAATTCTGGCAAAGTCTATAGAAGGAGATGGGTACTAAGCTCACCGTGAGTACAACATTTCACCCTCAGGCGAATGGTCAGTCTGAGAGAGTTATCCAGATTTTAGAGGATATGTTGAGGTCTTGTGTTTTAGACTTCAATGGGAATTGGAGCAAGTACTTACACTTGGCAGAGTTTGCCTATAATAATAGTTATCATGCAAGTATTAAGATGTCTCCATTCGAGGTTCTATATGGAAGGCCCTGCAGATCACCTACCTGTTGGATTGAACTCAAGGATCATGTATTAACCGGACCAGATTTGTTGGATGAAAATAATAACCAAGTCGAGTTAATACAGAAGAGGCTGACTATAGCACAAAGTCGTAGAAGAGCTATGCTAACAAGAGGAGAAGACCACTAGAGTTCCAAGTTGGGGACAAAGTATTTTTGAGAATTAGTCCTCAAAAGGGCATCAAGCGGTTCAGATTCAAAGAAAAGTTATCTCCGAGGTTTGTCAGACCCTTTGAAATATTTAGAAGAATCAGGGAATGTGCTTATGAGTTGGACCTACCAAGCCAAATGACTTTAGCTTATAACGTATTCCATGTATCCATGTTGAAAAAGTATGAACCTAACCCTTCTCACATCATCCACTGGGAAGAAGTAAATATTCAAGATCATGCTACTTATGAGGAAACAACGGTCAGAATCCTCGACCATAAAGTACAAAGTCTGCGAACGAAGGATATCCCGTTAGTGAAGGTACTGAGGAAACATCACGGGGTGGAAGAAGCTACTTGGGAACTCAAAAATGAGATGAAGACAAAGTGTCCACACCTGTTCACTAGAAATCCTTAGTTATATCCAAATTTCGAGGACAAAATTTTTTTAAGGAGGGTAGGTTGTAATACCCTAAATTCTTTGTACTCAATTAAATAAAATTTGTCATTTATTCAGTGAAATTTGGCTGCAAAATGAAACTGGGCTCATTTCAGGGCTAAATTTGGTAGGTTCCAAAACTCTCATTTAGTTCTCCTTAGGGACCCAAAACAACTTGAAATGAAGTAAGTGACATAAACCAACTAAGGGGACAACATATCCAAAAATTCAAACAATTGGTCAAGGTTAGGGTTTTCATTTGCCAAACGACTTTCAAGGGGTCCAAATTAGAAAAAATTGTCATTTAGGGTACTTTGGGGGATCGAAATGACCCGAAACAAAATGGAATGGCATGAACTAACAAAATGAATGAAATATCCAAAAATTAGAACAATTGGCGAAGATTTGAATTTTTATTTGCCTAATGACCTTAGTGGGTCTTAAATAAGGAAAGTTATTGAAGGAAAATCACCTAAAACCAAATCATACCTTAAAATGTGCATTAGGTTCATGTGATTCCAAAATCATAGGATATAAATCATAATTCCATGTAAATAAGGAGATATTAATTTTTATTTGATTTTTGTGAACCCATGAAGTCATGGCCACCCTCACTTGATGGTGTACACCCACATCATTTAAGCCAAAATCAGCCAACCACGTGCATGTGTGTGTGTACACATGTAAGTAACCCTATTTAGATAGTTTCTTGGAACCAAGATGAGCATCTTTGACTATTATATGGTGTCCCCTCAAATTTTATATTGTACACCCATACTTAATGTCCAAGAAATAAGAAAATGGAAAAGTATTCCTTGTGTGTTTATTTGATAAGCAAGAAAGGAAACCAAAAAAGAAAGTTGTCATGAGCACTTAGGGGACATCCCACTTGAATTAGAATATGATTTAAACATCTTTTGTGTTCACACATAGTTAGGAAACAAGATTTTACTCATATCTTTTGAATTAGAAAGCCATAGTGGTCCCACTTGCCAACCATGAGCACTCTTGCCCTCTTTATGCAAACCATCCCCTTTATGTATAGAAACTTGTGAGCTTCCCAAGCTGCCCAAGGCTGCCCTAGGATGTCCCATATGCTCTCATGAACATCTATATAAATCCCCCTTCCTCACTTTCATCTCATCTTAGAGCAAAGAGTTGACACTTCCCTCTTTGTTTGTTTTTACCCTCTTCCTGGCACCTCTTCTCACCCTCTCTTCTCTCTTGTGTGAGAAGTTCTTATTTCAGTATTTTAGAGAGTTGTTAAAGTAGTTTTTTTGGTGGTTTAAAGTTCTAAAAGTAGTTGATAAGGCGAACTTCTATCAGATTCAACAAAAACTTGGATTAAAGTAGAGGAGATTTCCTAAACCTCTACTTTGCTATTTTAAATTTCTAGCATGTCATGCTTGTTTAAATTCTAATTTTCAGCATGTATTATTTTAGTTTCAGCATGTTTAATCATATTTTAGAATTAGTTAGCATGTTTTTATGTTTTAATCACTCATGAGAACATGTCATGCTTAGAATCCATGTTTAGGATTTAATTCAATGTTTCAAGCATCCAATGTAATGTTTTCATGCTTTCTTAGTTGTTTAAAATTCTGATATTTACATTTTAAATTTCTTTTATGATTATGTGATTCTTAAATATTAAAAATTGAAGATAAGAACTACGTATTGTCATAGTAACCCGTATGGGCGTTATGGGTGTTCTTAATACATGCTTGGAGTGTGTGGTTGCGTGACGCAACTAAGATATACTTGGTATGTGGCATCCAATGGAAAGTGACCAAGAAATGTATTTCCACACTAAAGAAGGGTATCTAAATTAAGAACATCAAGGGAGTAGAACCCCTTTTAGTCTTAACATCAACTACAACCAAAAAATTGCTTGAATCACTTAATGCATGAAAGTGTTTGAATTTGGATGTGCTATTGATTTGAAATAGTAACTTAGTTGTTTAATGAATGATCCACTAGGCTATGTGCTCACCTCTTCCTTTTATTTTTTAGGAAATTGACTTGAATCATAAAGGCCATGGATATTAGATTATTTCTATGTTTTGAAAGTTCTATTTTAGGGACATGTTGCTCAAATTTTAAATTTAAGACTTCTGCTGAATTTTATTTAAGTTTTGAAAGTTATGTACTCAAGTTTTGATTCAAGAATGTAACTTTCTTTATTTTATTTAAATAAATAAAGAGTTTAAAGTATCCCTTTATCAAATTGTATAGCCTTATTGAATTGAAATTTAATACATTGTGATGTATCCATGAATGTTTTCAATAAGTGTTTAAATAAAGGAATTGAGATGCAAGTTGTGTACTTGTAAATG